>FIZR01022857.1:0-16851 GCA_900060175.1 Ferrisia virgata
TAATATTGATTTGGCGATGCTTTTTTTTAATTTTCGTGATTACAATATCTCATGAAATACAGTCTGAAAAAGCATCGCGAAGCGATACTTTTTTTTTTTTTTGAAATCGTACTGTCGTTTTCATTAATTTTTTCACTGATTTGACGATTGAAAAGCAAAAACCAACAAAGACGACAACAGAAAATGTAAGAAAACCAAATACAGAACAAGAACAGAAAATGAGAACAATACTTCAAAAACTCTGAAGAACAAGAACAAAATGAAAACGATGTTAACAAATCCTAAATGAAAATAAAATTAATACGAATAAAAATTTTGATTTTGTGAGAACAAGAACAAGAATGAGAATCAAAATTGACTCGTTCTTCTATCCTTGGTACCGGGGTGGGGAATTACGGAAATTCTTTGTCCAGAGTTATTCCAAACTTTTCCATTAGGAGCGCTGTTCACAAATTCCTGTTCCTAATTCTGATTAATCAAGATCTGAGATGTAGAAATGACGTAATTTTTTTCAGATTTCTTCCTAAAGAAAGAATAACTTCTGACCAAGGGACGAATAACCGTTGAACCAGAATTAGTGAACAGCGCCTTTATAGGGAAAACAAACGGTACTCTAAACAGTAATCTACATATTTAGCCCTGGAGCAGGAGATTTCCATCTTGGTGTTTCAAAGTCTATTAAAAGTTCCCAATTAAGTATTGTTGTTTTGTATTTTATTATTTACTTGTGGCCTATTTCGTGAGCAACGACGTAAGCACTTTCAAAATGGCGGCCTTCGTTGACCGTACAACTGCTTGTAGCTGTACACATACCGGCCACTGGTGCCAAACCTAAAGTTTTTTTCCCCCCAAAAGATTAGATTCGCTTGTAACTCGATGATGCATGCTATTGTGATAATATGTATACCTATGTGAGATAATTAGGTAGCATTTTACTTACCAACAACTTGATTGCTAATTTTTCCATTTTTACTCAAAACATATAAATCTAAACCGGTCAGGATGACCGCATGATCCCAATGTAATGGATCATCGTCGCTGTACGGATTCTCTGAGTGCTGCCAATTACAAAAGCTGCTGAGAAATTTATCGACATCGTGTACTCTGACTAATCCTGCTGGATCGGTGTGTAAAATTTCCAGTCTTTTCAACACGAAGTTGATTACCCATCCTAGCGATGGGTCGTGGTATAACAAATGAACCTAAATGAAACAGATGCGATTTCGAGTTATTATTTTCTACGCTTAGGTGTGGTGTGCTTTGCTACTTTCAGAGCCCCATCGGTGTCATACTTACAGCATTAATTAGTGCTAATACAAATTTAATCAGTTCTTTTTCGGTATTTTGTGGAAAAGTGGAACTCATATGAGCGTACAGATCTTTATCGACGAAAACCGCCGTTTCTACGTAAATCTCCGTGTTCAAAGGGGGTGTTGGTATCGTTGACGTAGGACTAATGCTTCTTTTAAATCGATCAGTTAGATTGAAACTTCGATCATTTTCATGTACGAAAGTATTTCCGCACTTTAACTGTTCATCTACGGAATCATCTGCGAACATGACCCAGAAATAACATCTCGTATAGTTTTTTTTTTTTTTTTTTTTTTTTTTGCAAAAATGTCGCCAAATTATTTATATCGAGATATATGTATATAGGTGGACTACCTGTCGCCGGCTTCTCGATACGAGACTTTTGCACGTTGCGTTTTCTTCTTCTAGCTTTATAATTAATTTTATCGTTTAGTAAACTGGTTTGAATGGCGTTACTCTGGCTTAAGAGGTGTTTTTTAATCATAACGTGAGGAACATTTGATGAGTCTTTTAGGTAACGTTTGGGCAGTGGATGTATTATGAAACATTCGTTCGTATCGACAAATATAATTCCACGCTAAATGAAAAGAAAAAAAAATTACATCTAATGTTAGTCGATTTGGTTGGCCATCATATAACTGCAATTTTTTTTTACCAGTCCATCGCAAACATCCAATGCCGCATAAACCGGCCCTCTACTCTGAAAGTAACAATTCAAACTGGGTATTTCATCGGAGATTACTCGCGAATGATTATCACGTCTTATTAATGCTACGAAATGAGTATCGACCAGGTTTTCGTTCGGACTTAGATTCAGTGACAGTTGTTTGCCAAATTTATGCAAATTTAACCATACTGAGACCGAATTCGCGTGTTGTGGAGATCTTCCCGAATTCACATTGACCGATGTAATATCACCTTCTGAAAAAATATAAAACGAACAATGTTGCATGCTATTTTCATAGATGGTCATAAGTAAATCTGGTTTAATTGTTGAACGTAGCAATAGCCTATAACATGAAAGAAAAAGTGTATGTTCAACCAGGCGAGAAAAACTGATAAACAATAAAGACACGGTAGTTTAATTTTCAGCTTCGTATAAACCTGGAAACGTGTGTTCTATGATCTTGTTACCATTTTTTTTTTATTTTATTTTTTTTATTATTATTATTATTTCTTTTACGTAATTTTACATTAAAGCAAGAAGATTCACTTGTAATCAGAACCAGATCATATGTGAATAAGGTTACTTACTCCTTGTGCGGGTTTTATGCTAATTGACTGGTTCTCATAGGGTTCCTTCTACTGCATGGATATTGTATAATGTTATAATTTGTTTTTTTTTACGTTATTATTCGTTCGATGGAATTATCGTAATGAAGTATAGTTCGGTATAGGTGGTGGGTTATAAAATTTCATGGAGTACTAAATTTTTGTAAGGGAATTGAACCGAATAGGTGTCGTTGAAGTTGGTGATTTGAGGTACCTTTATCAATGAGAGAGTTGAAATTAAGTATTAATAGATGATAGGGTAGATCGAAAAAAATATATATATTCCGCTAATTTTGACCATTTTCCCCGAAGATAATTATTTTGAGTGGAAAAAGCATCATAACAAATTTTAGTTTCATATCTCAAAGAACACCGGCATCGCTGGGATTAAAAATTGGGGAAGAACAAAAAGGACCTTGAGTTTAATTTGGCTTTTTGAAGCAACTTTTTAAAAGAGATAGGTTCGAAATTTTCTTCGAGTGATGAAAACTTGACATTATACATACATACCCCGAGCAAAGTGAGATGAAATTTTTGAAAAAACCGGTTCTTTAAGTATCGAAAAGAGCATTATACGAAATTTCATGAAAAAGAGATGAAAAATTTTCTATGGTTTTGATTTTAAATCTGAAGTAAATAATTATAGTTCTTGTACAGAAATAGGAAATTTCAGGAGAGGTCAAAGTGGTTCGGAATTTTTTCAGGCAAGTATCCCCCCCCCCCAACCAGGTTTTATTTTAGTAACGCCTTTATGAAAGATAGGAGGATACTGCTGAAGATTTTCAAAGTAGATTGATTTATGAAAAAAAAATTCAGCCTCATTTTCGTGTGAGAATTGAGAATAGGGAGGGTGCAGTGGGACTAAAAAGTCAAACCTCCACCCCACCCCATCAAAATACATCATGTACATACCTAATTTCAAGTTCCAAGAACAATTTGGAGGGGAGTTATGCGAGGAACAAACTCAAAAAATAAGAAAAAACGATCCAAAAAACCATATATTCGGGGCTGTGTGGGGGTGAAAAGGGGTTGAAAAGTCAAAATCTCCCCAAAAGGAACATGTAGAGGCTTTACTGGACGTATTTATCTAACTTCAAGTTTCCCATACTCAAAAAACTCAAAAATTAAGAAAACCTGACCAAAAAACCATAGTTTTGGGCGTCTTAGGAGGTGCAATGGAGCTGAAAAATCCAGACCACCAAAAAGAACATCTATAAACCTAATTTCAGCTTCCCAGATCATTTTGGTCGGGAGACAGGGCGGGGCAGCCCTTTTTCAAGGTGAGAATAGAGAAACTCCTCATATCTTCCTTCTTAATTGACCTAGGAGGTTGATTTTTGGATATGTTACGCAGCTTTGGATTCTCTATCGATTGATTCAAAAATGAAAAATATTGTTTTTAGCCTCTCAGTATCCCCTACCCGAAAATGGGACAAAACTGAATTTTGACCAAAAATCACTCCCATTCATACGTATTTAATCCGCTGCCAAACTGAGTCGACTGACCGAATTGGAGTGATTTTGGTCAGTATTGAGCAGAGTAAATGATTTTAATGTTCAAAAGAAAAAAAATGAATAAATAAATAAAATAAAAATCTCACATGACCAAAAATTGTCTGAATGACCTTCTAGAACCCGAAAACAGCTTTTTTCGGTTATCCCTCCCCTCCAACCACCGTTGTTCGATAAACTAATAGCCTGGTTTATAGAAAATTAGACTAAAATTCTTGGTTAAGGCATACTTAATAATTTTCCACCAAACTTTGTCGATGATTGAGTTTCTGCCATTTCTGAACCGACTGGCTGCTCAATTGGATCCCACTGTCAGGGTGTTGAATGTGTTTTGAAAATTTGCAGGTCAATGAATTTTTAGACTCTTGAAAGTAATTTTTTTTTAAATCTTACTGATGAAATATGCCCAAAAAATTTGAACGTAAAATTTTTATAATGAGTTTTTACTGAAAATAATAGCCAAGCAGGTACAAATTGATGGCCCAAAGGTTTTTCCTCCCTGATTCACGTTCACTGACAATTATGGGGTAGAACACAACTCGAAAAGGTTCAAATAGATGGTTAAAAGTTTGAAAAAAATTCTAAGATTAAACATGAAATTTTTTGAATCGGTGATCAAAGGGCCTTCGGTCAAAATTTAACGATTTTGGAATTTTTAGGAGAGGAGCTGATGGGAAAAAATTTCAAATTTTTCATTTTTAAGCTAATTAGTGGACGGTGGAAAAACAAACGTAATACGTTTAACGTATCCAAAAATCATCCTTTTACGACGGTTAGATGGAAGGGGAGAGGGGAATGAGAGGTTTTCATGTTTTGACCTGTAAAAAATTCAGTTTCTCGCGCTCGCCTCTCTCCTCCCAATTGAACTAATGTGCTGTAATCTGGCCTGCGGATTTAGTAGGTGCTGCAGTTATGCGTTTTAGGAGTTTCCAAATTTTCAACCCCAATACACCCTTTTACTGTACCAAAAAAGTGTTTTTTTTACTTTGATTAAGTTCGGTTCCTGTTGTTTTTAAAGTTGGTTTTTTCGTATAATTCTCGCTCGAATTAAGCTAAAAGGTTGGAATTTAGACATGTCTTTGGGCGATTTTCGCTATTTTTCAAGTTGCTTACTTGCTAAATTCCCGCCTGCATTTATACATTTGAACATGAATGTAGCGAAGCAAACTTGCGGGAGGGGAGAGGAGAGAATGAAAAGTTTACCAACTAAAACCTATAATTTTTACCAATTTTTTTTTTTGCAAGGCAATTTCAATAGGGTTTTTAAATTCATGTTGGGAAGTTCGTGCGGTTGGCGTAATTTTTCTCTTCCAATTTTTTTTATCAATTCTTGCTACTGTGAAGAGAAAGGGAGTGACGAGGGTCCCTCCCCCTCCCCCTTGGACGACCTTATATTTGAAAGTGATCCACCGAATCGTGGCGACAGCCTGGGAAATTGTGCGCCCTGGGAGTCAGATTTTGAACGTCACCCCCTCCCCCCGCCATTGTTTCCATAATTTTTTCACAAGCATCTTAGGTTGAACAACCAATTTCATTGAATTCTTAAAGAATTGTCGCGAAATTTCAGTTACGTTAGTTTTGTGAATGAGACGAAGAGTGCCCACTACTCAATTTTCTTTTTTACAGTCATTTTAAAAATTCGTGAATTGGGTTTGGGAAATACGTGTACATATCTAATGTGCATGTTTGAGAAACGAGCACATCTACTTAAATACTTTCTATGTACATATAAATCATCATAACTGTAAACGTCATCGATATTTACACCATTGATCAAGAAAATTACTCGAATTACCTATGGATTAATTTCAGATATAGCTTTTCTTACTTCTCGTAAAAATTTAATTCATAAAAGTGAAAGTACCATATAATGAAATTAATTTATACAAAGGATGCTCAAACTGCATTCGTAATTTCGTACCTTACGTAGATATACAATTCATATGAAATTCAAATGTCAAATGAGGAAGAATGGGAAGATGCATATGTAACTGATAACGTTACTCTGATAAAACCGTAATATTATTACACGTAGGTAGATTAGGTAGTAGGTACATTGAGCTTACGAGCTCTGTGCACAGATTACGCGAATGAGGAAAAAGAAAACCAATTCACGCACTAAAGATTTTGTTAATGAATCCTTCTAAGGTCCAGTACGTTTCTGATGTTTAATCGTTTTCAATCTTGGTTATTTATTAGCTCGTATAGATATGAGAAAAATTAATACGTATAGGTTTGCTTGTAAACACTTTGCTAGGTAGACCACGAATACGTATAGTATAGTTCTACATAATGCTAATTGATAGCATAGCATATCCTATATAGCTAGTATATTCGAATTATTGCAAAAAAAGATTCCGGTTCGCACCAAATGTAAAAAGTAATCTAAAATGTATTTGAACAATAATAAGCTTGGTGATATTTTTTCCAGCCTTTCCCCCTCCGAGGATCCACTCTCCTGTCTTAGAAATGGACGTATCTCCCCTTCTATTGGTTCTACAAAAAAAATTTTCAAGTAAAAGTTTCTTCTAGAAAGATTATCTGCATTTTTGATTATTACAAAAATTGTATTTGGAGTAACCTTTTTGCCTCAATTCTCAAAAATGTATTTAAGAAAATGCTCAGAATCAAGTTATTCTGGTTTACTACAAAAAATATCAAACCTAGCATGTAACTAGTTATACCAACATTAAGGATTTAACCCTATCTGTAGATTAGAAAATTTCATTATAGAACATAGTTTGGGGTTTCTAGTAATATTTTCACCTCTCCAACCCCTCCACTTCTCATAGTAGTTCGTTTGCTTGGCGAATTTAAAAAAAAAAAAAAACAACGAAAAAATGAAATAAAAGATACACATAGGGGTACTTGTAATTACCCACTTTATACGATAATTTGACATGAATTTTGAATTTTCGATCATTTGTTTGATTTTTTTTTTTCAAAATATAACCTGTTGGCACCTGAGTATTGAGGGGAAAAAAATTACATTTCGAAAATCTGAATAAAATAATGTGATGAAAAGTGTGTAGATGAAGGTAATTTAACCCACTGAACGTAAACCTGAGGGTAATTTTTAGGAGTGGCTCTTGCGCGTAGAAATAATCATTTCTAGAGACCCCAACTATTCCATGATGAAATTTTACTGTGGTTGGGGGGGGGGGTATTACGATCATCATGTTAAAGGTAAAATACATTCTAAATACTTTTCGTGATTACTAGTTTTGCGCTATATTTTATATTTTTTTTTCAATAAACGAGAATAACTTAATTTTGAGCGTTTCGATGAATACATTTTTGAGAATTGAAGCGCAAAGATTACTCCAAATGCAATTTTTGTAATACTAAAAAATGAAGAGAATCCTTCAAAGAGAAACTTTTACTTGAAAATTTTTTTTGCCGAACCAGTAGAAGAGGAGATACGCGCATTTCTAAGGTAGTAGGCTGGATCATCGCAGGGGTAAGGGATAGAAAAAATAGCTCCCAGGCTCGTGTGTCAGAACTTAAAAATATGTGGTATCCGAGGCTAGCACCAGTTTAATGCCCTTTCCCCCCTTCGCCCTCCATGTTTCATTCATTTTATATGTGCAATTCGAGACGTTGATATGAGAAAGAACATACGCAGGATTGTTCCCGCGACGTGGGCGGGGGGGGATGGTAAATTATGTCAATGTTCTGATAGACTACCTTGGAGCTAAGCTCAAATTTTCAATGGTTGCAAACACTGAAATTTAATTTACGAGGGCGAAAATTTTTGAAAACATCATATTTTTAATTATTGAAAACTCTACTTTTGAAAATTGAGTTATTTATATAAATTTTTAGTCTTGTTGGTCAATTTTTTCAATCATGCGAGGGATTTTAAACCCTACTTTTTTCAGACCACTAAAAAAATAGATTTAAAATCACGAAATCGTCCTCACATTATTGAGATTCGATAAAAGAGTTGCCACTTGAATGAAGTTTAGTTTCATTCAGAATTTTATTGAAATATTTTTTTCTGGAAAATGGGAAATATACTTTGAATTTTTGCAGAATGGGGAGAGAAAAAAATCTGGAAATGGTAGGGTGTGCCTATACAAAGAATCAGTCGCAAAATTGCTTCTAGAAAATCATTAAAACCATTTTTGACCTTGTCTGATATTTATTGTTGTTTTATATTTATATATTTTTTTTCGCGAACACTAAAATCATTTACTCTGCTTAATACTGACTAAAATCACTCCAATTCGGTCAGTGGGCTCAGTTTGGCAGTGGATTCAATATACATGAGTGGGGATGACCTTGCGTGAAAATTCAGTCATGTCCCAATTTGGGGAATGCGGGGCTGAGAGGCCATAAACGCAAAAATCATTCTTCTTTGAGCTGATACATAGAAAATCCAAATTTGTATAACCTGTACAAAAATGAACCTCCTTGGTCAGTTAGGAGGGGAGATATGAGGGGCTTCCTTCTTTTTGACCTTGAAAAAGAGCTGTCCCTCCCCTACCTTCTCACCGAATTGAGCTAGGAAATTGTAATTTGGTGTGTACATTCAGTACAGGCACTGAATGTGCCTTTTGACGGTCCCGAATTTTTAGTTCCATTGCACCTCCTCACAGCGCCAAAAATGTTGTGGTTTTTTGGTAAGTTTTTCTCATTTTTCTCATTTTTTGAGTTTGTTCCTGGCATAACTCTCCTCCTAATTGAGCTAAGAACTTGAAATTAGGTATGTACATTTAGTAGGAGCTGTAGGTTTGCCTTTTGGAGGATCGACTTCTCAGACCCATTTTACCTCTTCATAGCGCCAAATATGAGATTTTTGTTCGTTTTATCTTCTTTTTTTAGTTTGTTCCTCTAAAAACTCTCCTCCCAATTGACATAGGTATTTTAAATTAGCTAATTACATTTAGTGTGGACCCTAAATGCGTCTTTTGGAGGACTAGACTTTTTAGCCCATTTCACCTTTTTGCAGCCCCAAATATGTAGTTTTTTGGTCGTGTTTTCTTATTTTTTGAGTTTTGTTCTTCGCATAACTCCCCTCCAAATTGAGCTAGAAAGTTGAAATTAGATGTGTACATTCAGTTGGAGCCCTAGATGTGTCTTTTGGAAGTTCCAATGTTTTAACTCCATTGTACCTGCTCACAGCCTCAAAAAAGTGGTTTTTTTATCGTTTGTTCTTATTTTTTCAGTTTGTTCCTCGCATTACTCCCCTTCTAATTGAACTAGAAACTTGAAATTAGGTATATACGTTTAGTAAGAGCTGTAGGTGTGCTATTTTGGGGATTTCGACTTTTCTGGCCCATTTTACCTCTTCACAGCCCTAAATATGTGATTTTTGTTCGTTTTATCTTATTTTTTGAGTTTGTTCCTCAAATAACTCACTTCCTAATTGACTCAGGTACTTGAAATTAGCTATTTACATTCAGAAGGGGCCGTAGATGTGCCGTTTGGAGGATTCGACTTTTCAGCCCCCTCGCGCCCCCTCACAACCCCAAGAAAATGTGGTTTGGATTTCTTTTCTGACCCATTTTACCTCTTCACAGCCCTAAATATGTGATTTTTGTTCGTTTTATCATATTTGTTGAGTTTGTTGCTCGCATAACTGCCCTCCAAATTGGGCTAGAAAGTTGAAATTAGATATGTACATTTAGTAAGAGCTCTAGGTGTGCTTTTTTGGGGGTCTCGACTTTTCAGACCCATTTTACCTCTTCACAGCCCTCAATATGTGATTTTTGTTCGTTTTATCTTCTTTGTTGAGTTTGTTGCTCGCATAACTACCCTCCAAATTGGCTAGGAAGTTGAAATTTAGTATGTACATTTACCAAGGTTCCTAGATGTGTCTTTTGGGGATTTCGACATCTTAGCCCCACCGAACCCTTCCTACCGGTAATGCTAATTAGGAGCAAAGCTTTTTTCAATTTTCGTGATTATTATGTCTTACGAAAATCACGCTGAAGAAGCATCACGAGGCGATGCTTTCTTTTTATTTTTTTTACATTTGGTGTGGGTGGAAGTCTATTTTTTTTACAGCAATTCGACTAAACTAATAAGTATTCTGGTTGGTTGTTTGTATCTTCTTGGCGAGTATTTTAATTGTACAATGATGATGATGATGATGATGATGATGATGAAAACTATAATGTGCCAAACGTACCTGAAATAACATTCGTTCCAGCTATAGATTTCCATTCTGCTGGAGTCAAAGTGACATGTATATGGGAATCCGTCACCTATAAAAATTGGAAACAAAAAAAAAATATAGCTACAATACACGATATGGTTAGAAAAACAGTTCCGAATATGTTAGATTGTTTGATAAGCTCGCACATGCATATGCGATGGTTACGAGATACATTTTTTATTCGTAATTATTTTTACATAATGTAGTCTGGCTCGAGTTAATGACCGACTTTTTGACGAATGTATCAGTTGTTTTAAATACGTATGTATTATGCGAACTATGATCTCGTTGCGGTACACGCTGTGCAAATAATCTACAAGTATCTCTATGCACGTAGTTTGGTTGTTGTATTTTATACGTACACCAAATTTTTATCGATATTGTTCAATACCACGACTATTTATACAACTAAGTATACGTTTTAGTAGAGATATCAAATAGCAATGAACTAGTTTTGAGTTTCGTTTACCTGTATGAATTGGAAAAAAACGCTATATCATCGCGACTCAGAAAAAAAAAAAAAAGAACCAAGAAGAAAATAATGTACAGAAAATGCAGGTCATGAATATTATCGCTGTTAAATAGAACCATTTTTCTGTACGATAGAAAGGCGGGTAGTTGACATATTATTGAAACTGTTTTGGAAAATTTTTACACTTACACTTACACTTGATATGCAACGGAAGTAAATGAGCGAATTACACAAGCGCTTGATTCGATGTGAAAATCTTATTATTAGTGTGTTTTTGCAATGTTTCCAGGCGCCTGTATTTGTACGTAGTTGTACATTGGAAGAAAGTCATTACAAAGAGGTGCTTTACATTTTCACCGGACAAAGTGATGTCTAAATTCGAGCGGTGTTTCCTTTTTTAATTTTAACATGTGACGAAGAGACATGGTTGTTGTTGTTGTTGTTGTTGTTGTTGGTATATAAAATCGAGTTTATATACGTATATACTTTTTACGAATGTAACCTCATTTAATAATAAGGAAAATAGGCTCGCCTATAAATTGCATTGTGTTAGGATACCTATATGCGCATAATATATCGTATAGGTATATGTACAAGTAATTAAACCGAATATAAGCTTGACCCTCTGAAACGATCAATTTCCGTCGGACGAGAACCTTCTGAAAAGTAAACTAGATAAACATACGTCGTCGTAGGTCTATAGGTAAGCTATACACAGCCTCTTTCGTGCAATAGGTAGTTAGTTTATACGTACATATCCAACAGAATGACCCTAACGATAAGAATGGTGTGTTTTTTTTTTCTTTCAAGAGTCATTGTACCGTGAAAAAGGAAAAATACGGTACGTTCTTCATAACTAAATACCTATTAATCGGTATATACCCAGAGATGTCTGACCTTATAGCGTTTCAAGCGGTGCGGTGTATTCGCGGATTAGTTCTTGAAAAAATTTCATTCAAGGAGTTCATCTTCGTCTCTGGCTAATTGACAATTAGAAATTAGTGAAAGTAAACGTAAACAATTCAACAAAGATGATGGTTTTTTTTTGTTGTTGTGTGTAGGTACATTTTTTTTTTTTTGTTTTCAAATAATTGCAACGGATACGTTTGGGTACTTTGAAAAAAATTTCATTTTTATCAGATTTTACAAAGAGCGAAGGTTAAGTGGAAGTTCGACCCCCAAAGTATCGCTCTTTTTACCTTCTTCTTCACAGTCTGTGAGTAAAAACAATGATTTGATGTATTGACATTTGATCAAATAACTGATTCGCTTAGCAAGTTTTGGGTGCTGCTCGATGTGTGTGATAATCTTGATCGTAAATGGGTTTCAGATTACTGTACGAATTTTGTACGTATTAATTTAATACGTAGGTAGTACGTCAGATTTTTTTTTTTTTTTTTTGTAGAAGGTAATACTATATTTAAAATTGGCGAAATAAATTCCCATCAATGGTGTATTTTTTCGTTTTATAAAATTTATCTCGTGAATTATTAACGACCATATTTATCATATTTATTGGGGTTAAATTTTTTCTTAGTGTGCTTTTACTGATAAACTGGCTAGCTAAATCATTGGTAATTTTCTTTCACACGAGGATATTGTTATATACTCGTAGTTTTGTGTACTTTTACTCTGTGCAGTTGAAAAATTTCTCGATTGTGAACGGATATCAATTTCCGGCATCATTGAACGAGATTATTTTTTCGATCTGGTTTTATTTGAGTTTTCGATGCGGTTTCAAGGCGTATTAATTTTCCAAATTTTCTTTTTAATATTAGAATTGTAACTTACTTTTGAAGGTACATAATGAAGAGTTGTTTAAAAATTTTTTTTTGGTAGTTTTGGACAGCATTTTCAATGTTTTATTTTTTCTTTTACATGAATGGTGAACAGAGATGTCTAAAAATTGTAAAAAATGTAATTCTCAGACCATGACATAAATTTTGTGCTATACCCCCTTCCCCCCTCCTCCCTCCTTCTGTGTTTTCTAATAGAGCCTTATAATGTTTATTATTTTTTTTTCAACTTTGTGAATAGAGTTTATAGAACTAAACTCAAAAAATCGAATGCCTCATGCTGGATTTCAAGAAAAAGGGTGTACTGCTCTAAAAATCGATTTTTTTTTTTATTTCTTTACAAAATTGGACGTAGAATCCAGTAAAACCATTGTTAACACTTGGTGTGAGTTAAAATTGGCTGAAAACTTTAAAATCTCTAGAAAAAAAAACAATTTAACGATTTTTTTTTGCTTGGAAATCAGTGGTAATTTTTACATTAAGATCAATTTTCCGTGTGATTTAAGCGTTGTACGAAAAAAATGATAAGAACCTAAATTGTAGAGAAGGAAATTTCCTATCTACCATAAGCACTTGATGTTTTTCTACGTGGCTTAGTTTTCCATAATTTTTTACCAGTAAAGTTTAAAACTTTATAACAATTTTCGAATTTTCAATTTTCACATCGCAATAGTTTGAAAACTAGCCAACTTGGAAAAAAAATTCTTCCTCGCAGCAGAAAGAGAATTTTATCCTCTACAATTCAGGTCCTTATAATTTTTTTCCTAGAATGCTTATATCACGCCGAAAAAACGATTTTTATCGGAGAAAGTAATGTGTAAATTATAAATTTCAAAACTTTTTCGAATTTTTTATTTTCAAATGAATAAGTTTAACCAGAGCTTTCGAAACATTGGTCAATGGAAAAGCCGAACGGCCGTGGCAAATTTCGCCTATGTGTGGCTATAAATCTAACCTCAATAGTAGTGTGAAGAGAAAATAACAGTGCCTAATTGAAACAAGTGTGAAAATTTCGAAATTTAAGGCCTATTTTTACTGTTTTAATCCTCCAATTTGAGAAAATTTCAAATTCAATGTGATAAAAAACGTGTCTAAGTATCTCTCGAGTGGCTAAGTGGGCATCAAACTATCCTGTCTTGTCCTGTGCTGTTCTGTCCCAGAGGGTTTATCCAAATCTGGTCTCAGGTGTCAAAGGCAATTCTATTTGTACTTGAAGTACCTCGGATTATCTTGTGATAAAGTATTAGAAAAAAACCGAAAGTGTTTATTTGACCTTGAAATTTGTAAATTCTGAGTAATTGAAATTTGACAGTTACAAAAGAATGATGTGATCTAATTTATGAAGCTGAATACATTTTTATACATTAGAGTTTGATTTTTGTCTATTTTAAAGTCTTTTTATGATAAGCAGGCGAGCAAGCCAAAAGGGAAGAAGGATTTCCATTTGAGTCTTACGATTTTTAGATCTCAAGCAGCGTTTTGATCTCGTTTTCATCACGTCCCAAAGTTTGTGGTATAAAACTATGTAATTCTTTTTTTTGAAAAAATTTCGGGGTTTCGAAAGTGATCTTATCTTCTCTGCTGTGGTATCTGAAGAAAATTCAAATTAGGTGGAAAGTTCTAAAATGTTTGAGAAAATTGGAAGGGTACCTAGGTTACGTAACGTTAAAATAAGATAAGTGATTTGGCCCTGTTTTGAGATTTTGAAAATTATCATGGAGCTTTATTGAAGGGCCCCTAAAATTTTTATGAGCGCAAGAACCAATCCCCCCTCCTCTCCCACTCAACCCTAACGTGATTTGACCCTGTCTTCAGATTTTTAAAATTATCTTGAAACTTTATTGAAGGGTCGCTAAAAAATTTTTCGAGCTGAAGACCCCCCCCCCCACCTGTACTCCTTCACTATAGTGAAAAACACAAAATTTCTTTAAACGTGAGTTTATATGCTGGAAAATTGAAACTAAATGTAATATGTGTGGGCAAGAAGGAGGGGGGCTACGTACTATAATTTTTTCAACATTTTTTAACCAATAGATGACGAAAAATATATAAAAGAAAATTTTAAACCTTTATTAGGCAAAAATCAAAAAACGCTTGTCTTTGTGAGTACTTCCTCCCAGAATACTTATTTTTGCATTTTGAGCGGTAGGTCATGGCAAAAATTATAAAAACCCATAAAAAATGAGGACATTTTGAAAATTTTTTTCATTAAAATTAGCTCAAAATGAAACGAAATCGCCATAAATGGAAAGTTCACACCAGAAAATTTTTCGTATAGCAATTCTGATTATGTGCGTTTATTTAAAAGTACTTTGGAAATTTTTAAAAATATGGAAAACTAAAATAATACGTACAAAGAAGGTCACTAATTTTCGAAATCTGAGGACAGGGCCAAAATACCTATCTTGACCGTAGGTATCATTTCTTAGATTGACATGTAGTTACTAGTTGGCCTAATATAAGTAGGCATATTAAATTTTTCAATATGATCTATTACGATTGGTATTTTTGAAATTAAAAAAAAAAAATTCCTAATAATTTAGAAATAAATTTTGCTACTTGGAAATATTGATCTAGTGATTTCATTCGCATGATCTTTGCCCTTGTATGAAGTGGGCCTAATTTTTCGTATCTTAATTTCAACAATACCTCTTTCGTTAGCCTTTTAATTATCATAACTGACAATTTTTTATTCAAAAAAAGCACAAATGCCAAGTACTTGACCAATATCATTTTATGTATTGTCGAAAAAAATGCAATTTTTTGGAAAACATCAACTATGCCTATTTAAAACAGAATAGGCATACTTACCTACATTTAAACATATATAAAAAAACATTAATTACCAGTTGATAAGTACCTACTCAAAATCTAAGCGTAAATCTTACCTTAAAAGTATATTCGGCGGTACTTTGTTCATTTTTACAAAAACCACATATTAAAAAAACGTATAAAAATTTAGTCAAATAAAAATGCATTTCACGTATCGCATCTCCATGCCCTTGAAGGATTACAAACAAAATTCAAAATTCATTCGACACCTCGCGTCATCTCGTAATTTTTCATTTCGAAAAAAAAATCAACGCACTTGGAAAAAAAAAGAAACAAAATTACGCGAAAAACGTGTGAGATAACGATGCGCCGAGCGAACTACGAACTTGATCACTATCGAAACCAGTTGTTAGTGAGCTAGCTTGTGAAGTTCTGACCATTCATGACCATTGGTTACCAAAGCGGTACAACGTATAATGCTATAGTGAAGGGGAAGAGATTGCTGGATTGTTTTGTTTGCAAACCATGGACGTCCTTTAATGGTGAATTTTATTATAAATTTTTTTTTCATCCAGATACGTATTATCAATCGATCCATTTTTTAAAGTAAAGATGAATTCTAACGTTGAAAAAAGAAAAAAAAAAAAGTAACAAAAATCGAACGTTTTGCCAATTACTAAATCATTGTACGTACGTTTGAGTTGAAGATTCCGTTTCATGTTTACGTACATTTTCTGCCTTGTTTAAAACAAACACGCATGAAATACCGTGCCTAATTTTAATTTATTAAAAAAAAAAAAAATACTAGTTGCAATTAAACGTATAATATTTGTACTGCGAAGGTGTAAAACATCGCGGAACAGAATGTGTATTTATACATAATATGATGATGTACAATGTATGAAATGTAGACGCTGCACATGGGTACGATGATGTTAGGCACAATAGAATTTTTTTTTAATATTTTTTTCAAACCATACCTAACATGTTGCAGAGTATGATTTTCTTAACAAGGAATATTTATCATCTGTAAAGTGCTCTTTAAAAATGTCATATATACTTATAAAGAAAAATAATGGTATAGATAAAACATATATAAATTCTTTAAATACACATAGGTCGCCGACATTGAACGATTTCGAAAGTTTTGAAACCCGATTAAAGATGTTGAAATAATCCGTTAAAATAATAGCTTATACGTTACAAATTGACACGCCTGGAAAATATTATCTAGCTATGTTTTCAATATTGTATGTGCGGAATACGTGAAAAATAGCGGAAAATGTGACATAATGTTTGTAAAGGTGATTTACTTGAACTAATATTAGAGAATGTTCGAATCGGGGGTTTTTTTAATCGGCCTATTTAACTATATTGTATCTCTTCGTACGAAGGAAATTATTTTACTGTGCCTCTCTCACTCCTCCTTCCTCCCTGGATCTTTTGGTAAGAGACAGGGACGTCCCGACGTGATTTTCCAGGGGGGGGGGGGTGTTCAAACATAATTTGCCGACTAAAAATTTCAAAATTGCCGACTAAAAATTTTAAAATTG
>FIZR01022869.1:0-28973 GCA_900060175.1 Ferrisia virgata
AAAAGAATTGCGTATTTAAAAAAAAAAAAAAAAAAAAAAAAAAACAGAAAATTTTAAACATTTCACAATTAAGTTTCGAAATTGAGAGTATAAATATTGTTAATGAGATGGTGAAAGTGTTTTGGTTTCATTGAAGATGTAAATAGTACCATTAAGAAAACTGGTAGTGTAAGTGAATAATGAAATTTGATCAATCCATGGCATCTTTACTCGAATTAATTAGCAAAAAATTCCATACAGGATCTGTAATATGGATGTAAATCATGATATAAAAGCAATTTTATATCCCGTTGGTTACCATGTAAACAAATCCAAACCTTAGTTACCATAATTCTGCACCTTTTCACCCTTAATGTTAATAGAAACTTGCAGTTCAATGAAGCTAACATAACGTTTTGTGATTATGTGTAGAAAGTAGTTCATGTTTCGAAAAAAAATGCTAAACTCTTGCAATTTGAATTACTATTGCTTTATTTTCAATTTTAGGGTGTATATGTGAAACAACAAGATATGAATAGATACATCACTTTTAATCAATTAGGAGACGGAACTTATGGTTCTGTTCTCCTAGCTCAACGAATTGATACAGGAGAAAAAGTGGCTATAAAAAGGTATCGTTATAATTCAAAGTTCACTCGTTCTTAATTAACAAATTTATGGGCACTAAAACAGGAAAATTTCCAATAAAAATCGTATCATCTATTTGAATTTAGAAATACTTTCATTCACAGCTATATATAGTTTGTACTTTGATAACACCCACATATCATTATTATAGACCTCACACTAAGTAGTTTAAACTATTGATACCTACTTGACTTAAGTCCGAGTGCTACCAAAGAAAATAATACAAACATACGCGATTGTAATTTATGCACATACCTGTGCATAGTAGCTACTACCTACCTAGATATATATGTATTTTCCCAAACGTTAGAAAAAAATTCAAGAACATTTAATACGCTCATGCAAATACAATATTTACACTTTTTTTTTCATAATACCTATCGTCTTACTTATTTTTATTTGTGTTTGAGTACTACGTAGAGGTGCATTATTTTCTATTAAAAAATTAACTCATAATAGGTAAATCTATATTTATTATTTTAGGATGAAAAGAAAATATTACTCTTGGGAAGAAGCAATGAATTTAAGAGAAGTGAAGGTAAAATTATAATAGTATTGTATTTTTTCTGTTCGTGAGGTAATAAAATAAACTCCGGTTGAATTTTAAAAATTACCAATTTTTTTATTTGTTTGTTATAGTCGTTGAAAAAACTGAGTCATGCAAATCTAATAAAACTAAAAGAAGTGATTCGTGAGAACGACACATTGTATTTTGTATTTGAATACATGAAAGAAAATATGTATCAACTGATGAAAAGCAGAGATAAATTATTCCCCGAATCAATTATCAGAAATATGATGTATCAAGTTCTTCAAGGACTAGCTTTCATGCATCGGCATGGCTTTTTTCATAGAGATAAGAAACCTGAAAATTTATTATGCTGCGGAACAGAATTAGTAAAAATTGCGGACTTTGGATTAGCCCGTGAAATTCGATCACGACCTCCATTCACGGATTATGTATCTACGAGGTGGTACAGGGCACCGGAGGTTTTGCTGCATTCTATAAATTATAATAGCCAAATTGATTTATGGGCTGTTGGATGCATTACGGCTGAATTGTACACATTCACGCCGCTATTCCCTGGAAATAGCGAAATTGATCAAATTTTCAAAATTTGTTCAATTTTGGGCACACCTGATAAGGTAGATATTCTGAACATGCAATATATCTTAACTGAAACTTAAAGTATATAGGTATATTGATATACTGCCACCCGTGTCGGACTAAAATTTACAGAGAGAAATCTTGGATTACATTGCATTAAATTCATATTTATTTCGTATACTCGTGTGTATTAAACATATTACTACATTATGAATAACCAAATCATTATAAATATTTTATAATAATTTTACAGAGAGATTGGTATGAAGGTTATCAATTGGCTTCCGCTATAAATTTTACATTCCCACAATTTCGCCAAACCCCGTTATCTACAGTGATACCTTATGCCGGAGAAAACGGAATTATTCTAATGGAATCTTTGTTAAATTGGAATCCAGCTAAAAGGCCAACAGCTCAGCAGGCTTTGAGGTTAGTATGTTCAATATTTAAAATTCGTTCAGTTTTGTTTTGATTTCTTTCATATTTTTCTTCAACAGAATGCCATACTTCCTAGTCGGTCAAAATTCACTTGATTCCGAATCTCGAAATCTCTCCAGAACGAACGCAAATAGACGTCTCATTCAAAATAATATACCGCAATCTCAACTATTGCCACTTCATCACTCTGTTTACATAAATCAAAATATCTCTCTGATGCAGAATGAACCATTGAATTTGAAACAAAACACAAATGTTATTCTACAACAGTCAAACCAAAATGCAAACGCTTTACTATCAAATCAAAATATAGTAACAAGGTACCTACCACTACCTACCGATATCGCTAAAATGAAACGTTTCCTTGATGGAATTATTTCATGTCCAATAACTCATACAATGTACGATTTTAGTTATAAAACAGCAGATGCAACTGAAAACTTACAGAATAAAGAAATCAAACAAGAATTCAACAATTCACTTTTAAGTAGGCAAGATAATTTGAAAGAAAATAAACCAATGACTGAGAGATCAGGTTTGCCAAGTCAGCAAAAAATTAGTGCTAAACAACACTACCTCACAATAGCTCGATATGTCGCTGGAAGATCGACAAATATAGCGAAAAAGTGATTCTCAATACTTCTTATTTTTTAAAAAACAAAAGATTCAAATCATCAGCATTATTTTTCATTTCAGCCGAGACCACTATGTTTTGAAAAATTCACTTATCCTGCCACAAAAATCCAATGATATTGAATACTTGTTTAATGGAACGTACATGCCGAATGATTTGAATTCAGATATTGGAAAAAATCCGGCTTCAAATGGACGAACTGATTGGGCAGCAAAGTGAGTATCAGTGCAATACCTATGAAAAATCCTTTTAAAAATTGAAAAAAGAATTCAATCATGTTTCAGGTACTTGAAATGAACACCAACACCCATTCTTTTTCAACATGAATATATAATATACATGTGTGTGTGTTTTTTATATTATATGTTCATTACCTATTACTTTTTTAAAATAAATTTCAGTCGTATTAGTTTTTATTTGCCAATTCACTCGGGTAAAGAACGTGAGTTTTATTTCATGTAAAAACTGTTTATTTGACTGCCAAAAAATCCAATAAATAAATCAAATTGATCACAATCGTAGTAATAACAAACACTACACAATATCAGGTAGGTCTTTTTTCTTAATTTTCTTTCTACGGAAATTGTTCATTACTGAGGACATTTTAAAATTTGATTTTGCAAATATATTAATATATATACCAGCTATAATAAGCGAACTTGCCCATAAGTAGCTGTAACACAATTAAAAAACAAGCAAGGTTAGTGATTCACGTTAAAAAAAATAAAATTAAGAAACAATTTCTCACTCTTACTTCAATGTGAATGGTTTCTGAAAAAAGATGAAAGAAATGTCTATTGAAATTGCTTTACGAAATGTTGTTACAGTAACAGCCGTTAAGGCTCCGCAAGTTCGAACGAGCGTCAAAATAATTCCAATCCCTAGGTAACCGGCAATGGAAAACAAGGACGCATGAAAATAAATTATTGGATACTGTAGCAAAAAAACAAACAGAAGCGTATAAGTTTACAGTACAGTTTCGTTAATTTAGAAAATTTCACGAATCTTTTACTGGTTATACATTTTTAACCAAGACAAAAAACCAAAATACTTCAAAAATAACCCAGTTTTTTTTCAGATTTAAAATTTCCGTGCTTATTAAAAAAAAAAAAAGCATACAACAATTTTACCTGGTAACAATATCGAAATCCGCTAAACACATCGCCTGAAGCGGTTAAAACAACAGTCAAATATAAGAATCCTATGAAATAAGAAAAAAATATCATTTCACAATTCGTAGCATTATGTTTTTTGATAATTCTCTCTTGAAAGTTTCCAATCACAGCATCACAAACTAACGCGCATGATATTATAATAACGCCTAAGAAACAGAATGGAAAATGGTACAAATAAATAAAATCAACATTAGAGTTTGAAAAATAACAAAAAAAAAAAAAAAAAAAAATGGGTAAAAAGGGTCAAATGGTAAAAAAAAAAAAAATCAACATTAGAGTTTAAAAAAAAAAAAAAAAAAAAAAAAAAAAAAATCACGAACCATAATACTGAAAAATAATGATGTAGTATGGCTCAGAAGATTGATTTAATTAATTTTTTAATGCCAATAATTAAACTGTATAAACAGATAAAATTTATCTTACCTATTACTGACCTAATATATTGAAATCCGGAGATATTTGACTGTCCGCAAGAGTAAACGCTATCAAACCCACACACATCAAACCGGACGCAATATAATCAACAAATCTATACTGTTTTTTTTGAATTATGATTCCGCCAATCATTACCGGTATCAATTTACAAGATTTAAAAATCACTTGAGTAGGATAGTTTAAATATTTCAGTGAAAAATTGGAAAAACCAATCGTTCCTACAGACAAGCCAGCTAATATACCGTACATGGTTAGAGGGATTCTAAAAATTTTAAATAATTTTAAAAACAGATTTCAAAACATCTTCTACGTTTTTTCGACATGTATTGAAAAACATGCATGTATATGTCTTACTTGCGTTCGATTTTTCTGAATCTTAATTCGATAAATCCAAAAACTGAATAACAACCGAATTGAAGTAAAGTCAAGTACCAGCCATAAGGTTTGAAACCGGTAGCGAACATGAATTCCTAAGTAGAAATAATAAAATCAGTTAATACGATATAAAAATCATCTAATGGGAGGACAATAGCTGGGACATTTACTTGTAGATATCCATAAATTAAGTAGAATACGAAAACAGCTGCAGTACATAAAAAAAATTGACCGGCTTTACTCAGATGAGAAATATTACACCACAAAAATTCAACATTTTCGGAACTGTGCAACGGTGATGGCTTCTGAGCCATGATATGAGTATTTAAGTTTTATAAGAAAAAAAAACGTGAAAACTGCATATAATAATCTCACATTATGCTAAGTTAATGTGATTTTAGGAAAAACAGTCGTGTTCATGATTTGAAAGGGTAACATTATGAAGATTATTTGAATTTTAATTTTCATCTTAAATTGAAATATTTCCCGGACTAGTGCTTCTTGATATCTGATTAACCGCTTATCACATCTAGTCATTTCATTTTACGAGTGTATGTGTAATTGTGTAATTTTGTATGTTCATTGACTCTATTATGCGTGTAGTAAAATTATCAACCACAGACAAAAAATTTCGAAAGAAAAAATTTTTTCTGTGAATGAATGAACGATTGGATGAAATAATTTCGGAATTATGAAATTTTTAATTGAAGTGCGAAGTATTGAAGTTTGAACCAAATAGATTTGGAAAATTTTGATTTTGTTTTTGATTTGATCAATAAATAATAATAATTTAATAATTCGAAGTATAACAGTAAAAAATCATCATCAGTTTCAGATTTCGCTGTGCTGGAATACTTCCTTTCGGGTTATCAGATCAAACCCCCAGCTCCTCACTGTTTGAAAATTTCTTTCTACATAGAAAAGTTCATTATCAGTTGTATGTAAGCCGCTTTCCTAATTTGAAATTAGGAAAATTAAATTATTAAAATCTATATCATTGCGGCGTAATTGTGTGACTATCCTTTACCTTAATCGCCAATGGTTTTGATATAATTTCTAACATGGCTACTACAAATGAATTATCGTTGATATCAGCCAAAAACGACTTAATTGTAAGTAAAACATGTACCGGTGCTTCACATAATTTTAATGTTTTTTTCACTCACGCAACATTTACATTCTAGAATCTATTTAAAAAATCAGATTTCGAAGATCCGAGTGAAATTATCAAAACGATCCCTTCACTAACCCCAAAGTACGTGAACACAGAACTGTTTAACGTTATCGGAGACTATTTAACAGTGTTTTTTTTCAGAAATGCCGAATGCAAATCATTGATTGATCAGATATTCAGGGAATACTTATTGCAGTTAATATCCAATTGTGATGTTGAAATATTGAAGAAATATATATGCTATAATATTGAAGCTTGCCGATTAGACCTTTGTACGTCTAGTACTCCTGTAGTATTGTTGGGAGATATATTCGATATGTCTACTTTGGATTTTTGTGAAAATCTTTTCACATTTGTTGAAATCAACGTAAATGTCTGGAAGGAAGATTTATTTTTTGGTCCTTGCAAAAATAATTTATTACGCATGTGTAATGGTAAGATGTTTGAAAATGTAATTAGGTACATTCATTTTGATTCATTTTTAAAAGAAAATAATTTACAGATTTGCTCCGGCGTTTATCACGATCTCAGAATACTGTATTTTGTGGTAGAATTCTCTTATTTTTAGCTCAATTTTTTCCTTTTTCCGAAAGATCTGGTAAAGAAGTGATAATTTTTCTTTTCATTAGCAGAAATTACGTTTTCTTAATTTGTTGGTTTTTTTGTAAATTTGTAGGACTAAATATCGTAAGTGAATTTAACGTGGAAAACATTACTGATTATAGTAATGATGGAGATTTGGATTCACTTAATGTCGAAGAGGGTCATGATTTAAATGAACCGAAGCAAGTGTTTTTTAATTTTCATTTAGTTCATTTTTATTATAGGATGATTAAATTTTAATCTTTTAACAATTTAATGAAATAAATTACAGACTCGTTGTAGATTATGCTTTATATTCCAAGTTCTGGTTCTTACAGAATTTTTTCCGATGTCCTAATGATTTGTACAATGCTCAAAAATGGTTTATGTTTTCTACGGTAAGAAACCGCTCATTCAATTTTCAGCCTGGTTTTTTTATTATTCAACAATTTCTTTTCTTCAATTTTTTTGTTGTTTCCAGCATAGTAAATATGTCCTGAATACATTGAAACATTATAAATTGGACGGACTATCTGCAAAATCTAATGTAACAAGTTTAATTCAAGAAAATGAAAGTGATCATCGATATTTCGCTAAATTTTTGACTAATCAAAAATTATTGGAATTGCAACTGAGCGATTCAAATTTTCGTCGCTATGTGTTGGTTCAGTTTCTAATATTATTTCAATATCTGACGTCAACAGTCAAATCTAAACCGTAAGAAAAGTACATTTCTTCATCTTTCGTTTTTATAAATACCAAAATAGTTTTAAAAACATTATTTTTAGGGAAAATTGTAAGTTAAAACCCGAGCAAATCGAGTGGATAGAAAAAAATACCATTACTGTGTACGATCTTATAAAAGAAACTCCTCCAGATGGTCCTGAATTTTTGGAAACTGTGAAGAAAATGCTGCAAGTATGTTGAAATTTTATTTCAACTACTGATAATGGTTAAAGTGTGTGTTTTCATTACAGAGGGAAGAACGTTGGAATAACTGGAAAAATGAGAGCTGCCCAGAAATCAAGAAACCTAATACTGCTTCCTTAGATTTTGATAATTTGGAAAAACCTCGTGAAAGATTTGTTGGTGATTTATTGAGAGATGCTTGCAATCAAAAAAAGTATTATATGGGAAAGTAAGATTTTTTAATTGAGAATTTTAGTTCTAGAATGCAGTGTTCGCACGTCAATTTTAAAAATATACCACTAAATTTTTACGTGCAGCCCAAGAATGACCAGACTTTGGAATCATAAGCCCGATAATATGGCTGCGTGTAGAAGCAAGGAGCGAGAATTTTTACCTTCACTTGAAAGTTACTTTGAAGAAGCTATCATGCAGTCTGATCCTGCTGCTATGATTGAACCACAATATAAGTTCGTATATTTTACACAAATACGTACAATACCATAAAAACAGAATACGAATTCTATGTATCATATTTCAATTTCAGAAAAGTGAATGAAATAGATTTTGCCTGGCGTGGTTTACGTTTACTGTCTCAAAAATGTCCCTACTTTTTTGCTCAAAGTAATAATCCAATTTCTAAAATGTCTGATTTCTTGGAAAATATGTTAAATAAGATTTCAAAAGATAAACCTACAGTGGTGAGTCTAGTTTCTATTTTGTAAAACTTCTGTAACGATATGTTGGTGTTTGACACGATTCAATGTATGGATAAACGTTTCAGTCTGGAATTACTGAGGAGAAATCGAAAGATTTCACAGATGTTGAAAGTCAAGACGTAATTATAAATACAGATGGTACTGAAGAAGGAGAAGTAGCTAATGAAGAATGTGTGTATATTTGCATTGAGTTATTTAAAATTTCTCCTATTGTGTACGGAATTCAATTTATTGAATAATTGAATTTTGATATTTAGCCCACAGTCAGGACGAACCAATGGAAGAAGATGGAAATCAAAAGACTCTGTTAACAAAAGAAATATTACATCGAATTTCCGAACCGGTTACATCTAACTGGCGGCAATTAGCTCTGAAACTGGGTTATACTAAAGATGAAGTAGAGAATGCATTCCAACAACAAGTTTTACTTTATTTTTTAAACGTATCAATTAATATAAACTATTTTTTTTTTTAACAGATAGATTTCTTTGCTGAAAGACAAGAAGATGACGGACAGAAACCAACTGAACAAGACAATGCGAGATATGTCTTGGAAATTTGGTGCGAAGATGATGATGATCCAAGTGTTGAAAATTTAGCTTCTATTTTAGAAAGCTTAGAAATGACAGAAGCGTTGAACGTACTGAAATCAGCTATCAAACAATAAATATTTTTGACAGAAAATTTAATTCCAGAAATGTTCTATTTTTTTTTTTTTAATTTTCAGTCATTTTATTTAATTTTTGTACTATCTTGATTTCGCTAAATTATCACATATTTGTTAAAATATACGTGTATATAATTCCAAAAAATTTCCATGATTGCATCAGTAAGAAGATTTATAACTTAATCAATACGCAATTTACGCAAAAAAAATGAATCACAAAGTGCATTAATTTCTGCTCCAACAGCTCTGTTAATTTTAACATATCATAACCGACTGATGAATGTTACGACGGATAAAAAAAAATAGGTATCAAGAGTTGTTCTCATTTACCTAAGCGTGAATTTACGAACTGCACTGACGTCAATCTGTAACCATAGTAACGGAGAACATAGTGTAATCTTCTAATTTCTTTGTTTCTGTTACTATTTTGGGATAATCTTTAAATTGTTCATAGACTTTCCATAGATTTTAAACTTATTTTTATAAATATTTGTGTACTTATTTATTTCATTAAGCATTTGCTGCATAGATATGAAAGAAACGTTATGATGGATGAGGAGAAGGGAATGAATTAGAACAAGAAGGTTTCTCAGGCAACGACCTCGCCAGTGTTTGGGTGAGCGAGAAAATTATCCACCTTATTTTTCCGGGTTGCGATGAACTTACGTGACACAGGTTGCGTTTTCGACAAAGTGGGGATCCTTAATTTTTTTTAAAAGTTCATTCCTTCATGTTTTTCTCAGCCACGTCAGCAAGTTAAGTTTGAATAAAATCTGATTTGTACTCAAGTGATATCAATAAAATTCATATTACTTTGAACTTGATTAAGATGGTTTAGAAATACTTACATGTATAATTTACGTGGTCTGGAAGTGGGTTTTGGAGAAATACGAATCAAACAAGGAATGTTTCGAGAAAAAGATGTAATTAATTCTTAGAGCAATTACCATCCTCACTGAAAATCATTCGATGCAATTATACGAATTTACGAAACGATTGAATGGGTGTTATTTTATTTGAATGCTCGCTAAAAAATAAACACGCCACACGAAGAAATTCCTGCCAAAGTTTCGTTGACGTCTATTCGGTTGAATCAATTTATCAATTTTTGTGTATCTACATAGAATCGACATTCAAAAAAAATACAGTTATACTAAGAATTATGAGAAAATTAAAAAATATATGCTTCTAGAATTAGATATATGTACAATATCCGTTGTTTTTTATACGTTCTTCCTTGAAATTTGAAATTTGTATTTTACTTCTATCCTAAAAATAATTTCATGCCATGCCCTTCCCTTAAATGGTCATATGTTTTGTTCGCCTATCAAAATGAATATATGTGAAATACGAACACATAATACATAAAATAACATTATCACTTTCAGCATGTTTATGAGAATAATTATAATTGACAACGAGAGTAAGCAAACTTATGTATAGTGCCCAAAATTTTGTCAACTTATACATAATGTGTTCAGCATGTTTTCATAATCTATGATGCTTTCTGAGTCTCGCAATTACTATACAAAATGTTCAGCTTGAAAAAATATACCCAAAAAAGTGAGTAGTTACTGTATGTTATTTTATCAGTTTTGGATCTTTTTTATCTAAATAAAGATAAGTACAAGTATGGATTTTATTGCTTCTTTGAAAGCATCTCTGTCATGCTTTTTTGTTTCATTTGCCAGAAAAGGTATCAAGAAGACATTCACACAGTACGACTGTTTCGCTTGTAAACTGCCAAAAGCAACTTAATATTTTTAAATTCTAAAATTTGGAACGAAGTTATTGGTACTCGATAAGAATAATAATCATTATGGTTCATATGTGTACATGTAATTATGAGTATCGGGTTTTCAGGAATCAATATTTCAAAAATGCAAACTGTTACACTAGTAATATTGTGTACCAAACTTGGACAACATACTTTTTCTAATAATTATAAGTAAAGTAATTTCGTGAATAATTTCGGTTACCCGAGTATCATTCAAAAATGAAACGCAGAAAAAGTTGTTTGTCTGTCTATTTTGATTAAAAATCTAGAAAACACATTTTGTAGAATCATTTTTAATTCCTAGTTTGATACAAGTGAGGGAAATGAATTGCGCAATTCGCTTTGCTCAGATAACTTTATGTGTAAGCTAACTTACTATTATGTGAATAGTTGACTCTGGGTTAAAATTCATACTCACGTTCGACTCGACTTCGACATTAACCAAAAAAGTAATTTTCCAAGTTGGCAAAATATGAAAAATACGTATATGAGACGAAAAAAGTACTTTTGAAACAGTTAATTGTGGATGGAATAGTACACAAGGTATTAACTGTGTTTTGATATTAATTACTTGAAGCGACGCCGAAATTGGCCTCATTGCCAAAATTGAAAATTGTGATCTTTCCCCTTGGAAAGTTCCTTTCTGAGAACACTTCTCATGAAAGAAACATTAATTTATTCGTTGGCCGCTGTTTACAATTAATACAGTCATATAAAAAAGATATTTAAAATCGCCCAAGTACTACGGTACTCATTGACGTCATAGATAACAAGATTAATCAGCGAGCTGTTTCATAATGAAATCGCTATTTCTAGCTTTGTTTCATTGCATTTTCATCACTTGAAGAAGCTATCATTTATTCAACGGATGTTATTATGATTAAGTTGACAATTTTCTGTTGCCAGGCAGTCTGCTGTTCGATGGTGAACCCGTCTCCTTGATTCATACTGTACAAAGCTGTAATCTGGTAATTTTGCATTTAATTACTTATGTAGGGCTACATGTTGAAGATTCTATCTTATGGTTTTACAAGAAAAAAGCACGTGTTATGTACCTTCTACCCAGTACCTACCAGTTATCCATTATTATCTAAAAATTTATGATTGAAAATTTGAAATTTAATATAGTTGTACGTACCTGTATACCTATTTCCGTACGTACTAAAAAATAATGTACTTCATTAAAGATTTTTCTTGATCACAGATTCACCGGGTGATTAATTTGCAATCGAATTTCGAATATTTTCAACCACCTATGATACACAAAATTATTTGCAATTTTTTAAATATTACTTCATATGCTGGTACAGTGTCTTTTATACCTTTCATTTTTCATTTTATGCTCCATTCCTTCGTAAAATGAGGCCAAATAGTAGACAGAATTTTGCGCTATTCATCTTCATATTGAATACAATTTTCGTGTACTTGGCAATGACATAAAATACGACGAATTTTTAATGAAATTCAGCTGGCAGTTATATTTTTGTATTGAAACTTTTCTCATGTTATCGGTTACTTAACAGTGGTCAACACGTGTAACAACAATGACATTTACAGTTCGATATTAAACTACCTATCCACCGATTTATACATGCAGTATTTGTAGTTTAGATATGTTTTTGAGATAGTTGCTAAAATGCCAACAATTCTTCGATGTATGTTCTTATATACTCACGTTTTGATGTAGTACAACGAGAAGAAACAAAATTAAAAAAAAAAAAAAAAAAAAAAAAAAAAAAAAAAAAAAATTACTTGTGCCAAATAATTTCAAAATGTTTTAAAAAAAAAAAAACAAAAGAAAACAAAAAAAATTACTTGTGTTTTTTAATTTCAAAATGTTTTCACACTATAAGTTGAAAGACTCTAACGAGTAATTTGTGTATCGCGTATAGTGTAATAATAAAATGTAAAATGACTATTTGATTGTTATCAGATCAAAAGCAAAATTTGTCACAATAATTTTAATATTTGTAAAACTTCATTTCATATTTGCTAATTAGACCAAAGCGAAAAAATACACTACCAGAGCCAAAGTAAATTTTTTAATTTTTAACAATAAAATATATTAAGTTTTAAAATAAGATACCTACGAGTATTGTATGGCAATTTCAATGATACGAATAGACTTACCAGTTTGCATTTATGCATCATTAAAAGAATGAAATGAGTTTTTAGTAAATTTGAATAAGAAACGAAGAGTGGCCAATCTCATTATTCAGTAAAGGGAAATTATTACTTCACAAATAGTTGTTAGCAGCCTTGCTATGCAAAACTATCAAACTACTTCAATCCATATCCATTTTTTAGACGTGTATTTTGAAATAATAGTGCCATATTATATTGCGTTTCTTTTTTTTTTTTTTGAAATGAGAAATCTTGATTTTAACATTTTGTAACTTTTCACTCATTCGGTAGAGATCTAAAAGAAGATTGGACGAAATTTTGGAATAACCTGTGCAAATTTTAGTTGTGCAGCCACAAATCTGACCCCAGTAGTAGTGTGAAGAAAAAATTATGGTGGCCGAGCAAAGGGGAGCAAAAATTTTGAAATTTGACGACTATTTTTACTATTTTAATCACTAGATCTCAGAAAATTTTAGTTCAGAGGAGAGTTTTTCCCAGTCTCCCGGTGGGTTTATCTTATTCCGCGCAGAAACTCAAATCGTGTCTTTCTGGTTATGTGACTGACGCACTTCACCATTTTAAAGAGATGTAAAGGGTAAAAAGGGGAAAACTATGTTTTATTTTCTGAAAATTGTCTTACTTTGAAGCCTCATTGCTTCAGTACCAATGCCCTTCCTTTTGAGCTATAGGGACACAGAATTTTGTATGGTAGGTTTTCCACTCAAAGATAACCATCTCTATGAGTTTGTACAAAATTCCAGGTACCTATGTATTTTCCTCTTTCCCGTTCCACCCAGGTATTTGCACTTGCGTAGAAAGACAGGATTAAAATGCAAAATATTAGTATTTTTTTCGTTTTCAACTGGAAAGGCTCTGAAAGACCTCGGCTCGTTGCGTTTCAAGAAAGCTCTGACCTTCATGGACTATCGACTTACAGTAAGTGAAGGAGAGAATATTAACGAAATCCGTTTTTGAGTGCTATAAAATCATTGAGACCATTTTTAGTTATATCAGATATTTAATTCGTTATTTTCAAATTGAGATGGCCTTGAGCTCAGTTATGCTCCAATTTGATGGAGGAGGTGCTAAGGAATTAAAAATGTGGAATCCTAGATGTGTGCCTTTTGGGGGTTTCAACTTTTCAAGCACATTATAGTCTCTCAGAGCCCCAAAAATGTGGTTTCTTGGTAGATTTTTTTATTTTTCGAGTTTATGGCACGCATCTCATCCCTCTAAATTGAGTTAGGGGTTGAAATTCAGCATGAAGATTTAGTGCAGGAACTAAATTGGCCGTTTTGAACGTTTCTGCTATTCCTTCAATATCTACTTGTAACCTTAGCACTGTTCAAGAAAAAACATCGCAGTGTGCTTTTTAGCCTGGTTGTCTACGTCATATTGTTAATGAAACCCAGGTACAGCGGTTGATGGGGGGGGGGGGTCAACAAAATTCGTTTTAAGTTCCTAAAAGACTATTATGAACATTTTTGACCATATCAGATATTTATTTTGTTTATTTTTTTACCCCAAAGACTAGAATTATTCACTCTGCTCGATGCTGACCAAAATTGCTTTAATTCGGTCAGTAGGCTCAGTTTGACGACGGTTTAGATATATATAAGTGAGGATGACCTTGGATTTAAATTCAGCACGTCCAAATTTGCGGGAGGGAGGTGCTGAGGAGCCAAAAACGTAAAAATTATTCCTTTTTAAGCCAATCGATAGAGAATCTGAAGTTGTACAACATACCCAAAAATCAGTCTTTCGAACCCATTAGTAAGGGAGATATGGGGTTTTTCCCCATTTTTGACCTTGAAAAAAGGCTGTTCCTCCCAATCTTTCTTCCAAATTGAGCTAGGCGGTTGAAATTTGATACGTCGATTTAGTAGAGGTTGTAGATGTGCCTTTTGGAGGTTTAGACTTTTCAGTTTGATTGCACTTTCTCATAGCCCTAACAATTTAGGTTTTTTGTCGGGTTTTCTCATTTTTTAAATTTATTCCTGGCACAGCTCCCATCTAAACTGGGCTCGAAAGTTGAAATTTTGTATGCTGATTTAGTTTAGGTCCTAAATAAGTCTTTTGATGGTGTCGATTATTTAGCCCCATTGCACTGCCACTATCCTCGCCACTAATTCGGAAAAAAGCATCGCAAATCAATGTTGTTTTTTTTCAATTCACATATGTGATTAAAATATTTCACGATAATCATACTGTGCAAGTATTGTTTTATTTACTTTTTTTATACGTTCCAAAAACGGGAATCAGTGTAAAGGTCACAACCAAAGCGTATTATAATTATTTTCTAAATTTTTATTTGATTTTAAAACTATTAAAAAAAAAAAAGTTAAAAAACTAGCTCGTTTTTGAGATTTAAAAACTTTGTTTAAAATATTAATTGTCTCGTATTCATTTACATGTTTCAAATTTTTTTTTTCACTTATACCCGCAGGTACTTTATTAACTTATTTATTTCAGAGAAGTAATTTTATCAATAGACATTACACAATAAATTGGAATTTGCTCATCGAGTAGGAAAGTACATCCCAGCGAGTATTATTACAATTATAAACTTAATTTTAAAACTTTTATAAATCGTACAGATACGTATATAGATGTTTTGATTTGATAAAACCCACGTAGAAATTTTTTATAGAAAAGGCAAATTTGAATTAAAAAATTGGTTTGATCTAATCCAATGCTCTACACTAGTCTAGTAAGTAAGTTGAGGACACCTACGCAACAGATTTTCTATAAAAATGAAAAGAAACCCTATAAAACTGCTTAGTTTATCTCGGGCAAGTCGTTGATATACGTAATAAGCGGGCGACTTTTTTTTTAAAAGTACGTGAGGGAAAAGTTTCCAGTTGTATGACGTCATTACAACGCTAGATATAGTTTCGCACGTCAATTATTGTAAATTTTTACGATCGTGTTTGATAGGTTTAAATTTTCTTTAATGTCGTTAGCTTGCGTACGTGTATCTAGATGTAGTCATACCTACTTGTGCTAGTTTGTAGGATTAAATAAACTCGATGAATATCACAAATTTATTATTTACAATTTTCTACAACACTTCATGAAGTCGTAGGTATAAGTAAGCGAATATTACCACGTACATAATCGTCATTATTATTATTATTATTATTATTATTATTATACCAGAATATGACATACTTACTCACTTACATACATATAAATATGCTCAAAAAGTACAAATTCAGCATTAGCTCTAGGAACGTATCAAATCTTATATAATAATAAGTCACATTTAATTTGACATAATTATATGTACATTACACAAGTTTAAAAATGAAACAAAATCATTAAAATTATCAAAATGGAAAATTATAGATACAAACAATCAAACTTAAGATTAAAAATTATCGCGAGGAATGGAAAAAACTACCGGCCTATATTCTGCCTACGAAAGGAAATTTTGAAAAATTTATTTCTAATGAGTACCTAAGCCTGATGTAATATATATACTATATTTACGAGTGTATATCTTCTGAGGCCTAGGTACCTATTCGAATGACTTATTTCATCGATATATCGTATATTATATTTATTTACTACGTTGTACTTGGGTGAAAAATTGAATTTAATTTATACTCACTTCGAGTGAAACGTATACTTTAAAAAGTGTAGTATTTGCTATTTTTGATATTGATATGAATAAGAAAAGATTAAAAATAAAGTTTCGAAAAGTAATTGACCGATACTTATTTTTAAAAAAAACGTACCAACCAACGGATAGTACTAAAAAAAAGTAAAAAAAAATATCGTAGAATTTCACATAAATCGTCCCTATTGATTTTTGAAAGCTATTTTTTTGTGAGTAACGAAGTACATCCAAAGATCGAAATTAATGGCTTACGCGTACCTAGAAGTATTTAAAATATGGCGGGCGTAGTACATATAAAATTTAATCGAGACCCTGATTACGATATAAGATTACCTAAAATATTTATGCGAATTGAAAATTATCATCTTCGTTCGGATCGTAGTGATAACTAGTTTCGCAAGAAAGAACCCATTCGTGAAGCCTTCTTGTCATAGTTCTTTGATCAACGGTCGTTTCGAGACCGTAATTGCTGAGCATTTTAGCCATTTTGACTTTACTTTCGTCAACTTCGACATGAACATCGTCATCGTCGTCGTCATCGACATTGAAATAGATATCCTCGGAATTCTTCCTTTCGATAGGTGTATTTTGGCCGGATTTAGTTACAAACCATGGATCTTTTAGGTATTTAAAAGCCTCGGTTATTTCTGCTCTATCTTCTGGTTTGTGCGCTAGTAACCTTCTGAACATTCTTAATAGTCTAGGAGTGAATTTTTTAAATTGTACCGGTACCTTGGTAGTTCTTCTTTTCTGCCATTTAGCGAAATTCATATATTCGGGATTAGAAGCGAGTTGCGCTATTTGCCAAGGAGTATTGCCGGTTGCGCAAACAAACAATACTATTGCAGCTTGCCAACAATCGGAGTAATGTCTGCAAGTGAATTTTTCGTTTCGTAATGCATCGCATTGCTCCGGAGGAAGAAACGGTTGCCAAGTGCATTTTACTTTACCAACTTGCGTACCTTCTTTACGCGTTTCACCAAAATCGCATAATTTTAGCTTTGAAAAATCCGAAGCGAATACCAATATGTTTTCTAGTTTTACGTCACGGTGCACTAATTGCTTCGAGTGCAGAAAATCCAACGCCGAGCATAACTGCGAAGCTATTTTTTTACAAAAATTTTCGCAAAGTCCGCCTGCTTTGACGGTACCGGCTAAATCACCGTATGGAGCGTATTCTTGAGCAAATATGTAAAAGTCGTCGGCTTTAAATGCTACCGCGTACGTTGATAAAATATTAGGATGTGGACTTAAATGATAACTGTAATGGTATTCGCGATAGAAATCTTTTAAAGTGGTTAATTCCGCGTGGATAGCTTTTAATACGACTGTTGTGTTTGTACGACGATTCTCAGCCAAGAATATTCTGGCGTAGTAGCCCTCTGCGAGCACTTTCACCAAATTGTATTCTTCGACTAGATTTACATTTTCTAATATCACTTCGGGTACTTTGTGCAGAACGCTGCTTTCTCTGGATTTTTCAGCTTTTGTTGTCTTTGTTGTTGTCTGAAAACAAAAATATAAAATAAAAGATTTTAATATTGCGTACGTCTACAGGACTTTTAATAAATCTATTTGACCTATCATTTGAAGTTGAAGGTGATGGAACTGACAAGACGTTCCTAAAAATCCACTATTTCGAGGCTGTAAGGGAGACGCGAGGAGACTGAAATGTCGAAATCATCAAAAGGTACATGTATTTAAAAAACTATACGCCAAATTTTAACATTCTGGCTCAATGAAAAGGGGAGATAAGGATGAAACAAACTCGACGAATCACTTATTCAGGGCTGCGATACAAGGAAGTGTAATAGTGCTGTAAAGTCGAAACTCCTGTAGGAGTCTTGTAGACAACTTTCTAAATTTACATACCAAATTTCAACCCACTGGCTCAATGGATGAGAGGGAAGTTATGCGAGGAAACGATTTTTTTGGGTGAAACTGAGTAGGCTAACCCTCTTACATATTGTCCTTATAGACATTGAAACACAAAGATGGAAACCTCTTCTTCCAGGGTGAAGTGATTATGGTTTAGAGCGTTCCGCTTGTTCTTCCTTGTAGAGGTGCTCTTCGCTAATGTGCTGGTTGTACAGTCATTGGTCAGAAGTTATTCTTTCTCTAGGAAGAGATCTGAAAGAATCTACATCTGAGATTTTGACCAATCAGAATTGGGAACAGGTTGAACAGGAATTCGTGAACAGCACTTTTAATGAAGAAGTCTTAACTTGAGTAACTCTTGGTAAAATTACGCTATTTTAAAATATTTCTAAGCAATAAATATTAAATCATCTTAAAGCATCGCGAGTATTTCTATCGTTATATGGCTGTATAATATTGTCAAATACAATCCACTGTATAAAGCTTGTTATTCGTTCAGCTCTAAACAAAAAATTTCCGTGATCCTCTTACCACTGTACCCACTAATTTTCGGCTACGTTTTAGAAATTTCATTTTTCATCAATTAATTTGAAAATTAATAATTTTTCCGATCTTTGTTCCTTAGCAGCCCCTTCCCGAATTTTAGACATTACTGAATATTGATCCGAGCTCCTACGCACTCATACCAATTCAATCTATTCTCAATTAAAACTTGCTGCCAATTGGACTAAATTATACTCGAATATGGACTTCGATGAAATTCCCTATATAAATGCAGACACTCCATCAATAAGACATTCTGGAGTTAATTCCAAATAATTTAAACAACATAATTTTAGACATTCGGCAGTCAATACAAACAACAAATAACTGTAACTTGATAACAGGATTCAGCGTTATCATTGAATGCATCAATTGAGAAAAAAATGAAACCAGTGTACCTGAAACTACAACTGTAACACAACCATCTTACAAATTAAAGCTCTCCCCTTAAGCTCCCTACGAAAATAATGTTTTCCTTGAAGATATCCTGTCCAGGTTAAGGTTGGTATTTCAGCTATTGCCAGCAAAACGAGCTCTAAATGCTTCTCCTGGATCAATAGCTGTCAGAGTCAACATTAGTAACCAACACCACAGTATCTAGAAACTTTAATACTCTACCGGGATTATCTAGCCATGGAGAACCCTACTCTGATGGATATTGACTATAGAGATATTGAAACACCAAGATGGAATTCAGTGGGTACAACCTACAGTGCTAAGAGGATTACTGACATTTTTTGTCCTGAGTTACTCAAGCCTTCTTCATTAGGGACGCTGTTCGCCAATTTCTGTTCCACTTATTCACAATTACAATTCTGAATCATTAAGATCTCAGATGTAGATTATTTCAGATTTCTACCTAGAGAAAGAACAACTTCTGCCCAATGACCAGTCTGAATTGGTGAAGAGTGTCTGTACAGAGACAAAAAAACAAAGCTGTAAACCATAATCCATTTACTCCTGGAGCAGAAGATTTCCATCTTGATGTTTTAGTGTATGTAATATTGACAAATATCTGTCAACAGTGATGGATGTGATTCATGACTCACCTCCTCTTTTCTCAAACTAACTAACTTATATAGTGGATGTGGAGGAACCAATCAACCACCACACCTGTATGTAATGCAACCTATTTAAAATTTGAATCAAGACAAAACTGTAAGCTTTTAAAATAGTTTTCTTTTATGAAAAAAATTAAAGCCTGACGACCAAATTTGATCGATTTCGGTCTAATCTATTTTTGGATAAGGGGCATGGGGGGGGTAACAAGAATGAATGTCTAAATAAAAAGAATAAACATCTGAAATGTTCTAAAGTGATCTAAATAGATTTGTAGAATTTCAAAACGAATTTTATTGTTAATTACTTCTCCTATATTCCCCTCAAGTTGGTAGTCCTTTGCTGGTACTGTAAGCTAGCTGAAAACTTCAAGCTGAAAGTTGTAGTTTGCCTATTTTCGAAGCTAAAACCAATTCAGCTTCATTGTTCAGTAGCCAAAAGCCAAGCTATAATCTACATTTTTTCAGATTTTTTAAAGATTTTTTTTTGATAATTTAAATGGATTTCAATGTTACTTTTGTTTGGGTTTAGTTTTAGTTCAGGGAATGGTTATTGGTTGATGGTTGTTTCCTTCAATTATTGGGGTTCGATTGAAAATTTGTATAGCTGTGAAATCCTAACCCAATCCAATTCGAACTGAAATCTTGATGCTAATAACCAAAAGCTAAGATTCACATTTTATCACTGGAGGCTACAGGTCAAAAGCTAAGTATGAGTTTTTGTCTAGCTGTACCGGGATCTCGAGATCTTCAGTGATCTTAGGTAAAGTTGACTGTAGCTTTTTCTACGCTTTAAAGTGTTACGATAATTAATTTACCATCAAATATCGTCAATCAACATTTATCTTACGTTGTGTCGCGTCGCTCGTTTAAATTTTTGTCAAAATGTCAAAACTATGAAAAAAAAAAAAAAAAACATTACCCGCTTGTGATTACGAAACAATTTCTACGGTATTTTTCCCCCTTATCATTCGTATATTTAGTACACGTTATCAAAATACTATATTAAAGATGTACTATTATCAGACAAGCGACTTGAAATTGCGTGGTAAAAGCTTATTTTTGACTTGAATTGGACTCGTGCCATGGTAAGTTAATAATTTGCAACGGATGTCGCGACTACACCGGAACTTTTACATAACGTTAAACAAAATTATACTCCACTTATACTTAGCATGTGCTTTTTAATTTATTATCAAATTATCTCAACTTATTGATGAGTAGATATGTTCATTAACGATGGCGCTAGCGTGGGTAACATTTTAATAGGTATAAAATTTAAAGCCCAATCCGCGCATACGTATGAAATTATCGTTATATTTAAGTTATACCTACCTACGTCGAAATTTGTTAAAGTCAAATCAACCCACGTTTTCACAACAATACCGCGTGGTTGCTCTCATGTTTTGTTTTACTTTGCCTTTAGAGAGAGAAAAAAATAATGAATGCGAATTTAAAGGTAGGCTGCGAGCTTAGTATACAGAAATAATGATGCTAGATATGTGCATTACGTAGGCGTGAGTAATTGTCAAAATAATCTAAAAATATCCAGATGGTGGCAAATGATTAAAAAGTCTAATTAGTTAGGTAACGAAAAGCATTTAAAAGTTTTCTTCTTTTTGCGTAATAAAAAAACAATGAAATACGATTATTGCATTAATGAACTTGGAAGTGTGGAAATTTTTGCGACATTGGTATACGTTTTCTTTGACTATTTGCCTGGTGAATTGAAAAATTTTTTATTACCATCGTAAACGTTATTATCACGTGTTGAAATACATATAAGTATAAACTTACTCAAATTTGTACGTAACTCGTATATCGTGTCGCGTAGTTTATTTGGTTGTGAGAGTTTTGCAAATATATTATACTTCATTTATAAATATACCATACATGCGACTACGTTGATAGGTACTTTGGAATAGATCACAGACATTATAATACACCTCATCGTATGAACAATTGTCTCACGACACACACACACGAACGTTTTATTGTAGACGAAAAAGAAAAGTAAATATATTCTAATGACAAGTGAGAAATTATAATTTTCCAACTTCACAAAGGTATATATGCTTATAGAAAGTGTTTGGGGAAGACGTAGTTTTCTTGAGAAAACACATGGTAAATATTTTTTATGGCTATGGAAACAAGAATGACGTGCCATGTGATGTTTGCTTTGTTTTCAGGATTTACTTTCATGTCACCGATAATCCTTCGGTATATAGAATGTGCTTACACTCGAATCGAAAAACTCAAACCAAGATTAAAGCGAGGTCTCGGACGGGCAGTTTATTAAATCTGCGGCGATACTCTACAATCGATGGTATCATCCACGAGCAAAGAGGTAAGGAAAACTCATGACGTTGATTACCTTTATACACGTTTTCGTAAATTTCATTTTTATCGATGAAATTTAATAGAAAAATTGAATAACGAAAGAAATCCGTTCGTTATTACCTCCTTTCTGTAGTGTAAATATTTTGCGCTGAAGCTTAAATAAAAAAATAGAAGAATTCGGCTGTTTTAAAACACTTAGGTATATGGTTTTTGGTATTTTTGATAAATGAATATTTTTCTGCGCGTCTTATTGAAGAGTAAATTTAAGGAAAAGAACTAAGTAACTTTTAACACTGTTCGTTGAGGCTGTTTTGTTGAGTATTGTGCTTGGGTTTTTATCTGAACTCTTCCTCTAATACGTTATCTCATGATGATACCGAAGAATGCTTGAGACATGCATATACTTTTCTTGTATCGATAGTAAACAAGTAAATTTTTCATGAAGAGAACTGTATACAGGCTTGGACTGACCATAAAAGGTATCTGACAAATACGCGACATTTGGCGCCGTACGCATTGTCAATTTGAACTATTAGTAGATATTATGGCTGAATAAAAATACTCTAAAATGAATAAGTAAATAAATAAACTCTTGTGAAAATTCATAAATTTGACTTCTCAAAATACTCTGTTGCTGGTCTCTCGTTCAAAAGTTTTACCAAAATTTCCACCCAAATTTTGCCCGGGCCAGTAGTCTGGAACTTGGAAAAGTTCAGGCCTGTATTAAGAATACGTGAGGCCGGGGGCTGATAATATCTTTAAAGACCACTTTTCTTCCTTTCACCTCCTCCCCTGCATAATTTTTCATTTATTTTGTAGGCGCATGAAACCCAAGATATTGATATAGAAGTGAATTTTATCGAATATTTTAGAAAGGGGCAAAAAAAATTATTCAACTACAATTATACAACTTTCAATTCTAATGCCATGAAGATTTTAGTGGTAAGATTGTATAGGCCCGAGTAAAGCGAGGGTGAAAATTCGTGGGAAAAAATTATTTTCACTGACTAAAGAATGTATTTTTGGAAAAGTTTAGTTCTAGACAATTTAGGCTTCAAGAGTGTTGAGACGTGAAAGGAATTTTTTATTCAAAAATACTTTCAATTTCACAATAACACTTCGATCAAAGTCTGCGAGGGCGAACATTTTTTAATTTTCATACACAATACGTACTTTTTTTCTCAAACCGAAGCATAGGCTATTGAAAAAAATTGATTAAAAATATCGAATAGGGTCTCTGACAGGGAAGGGGGTGAGCACTCTACTAGCCGGAGCCATTTTTTCCTCACGAAAATTCATTTTTACACGCAAAGAAACATTAAAATTTTTGACCGAAAAATATGATAAAAAATCATTAAAAATAGCTTAAAAATATGAAAAAAAAATGCAGAAAACAGATTAACATTATGAAAATGGGTTAAAAATTAGGTAAAACTTGGCCAAAAATTAAAAAAATCAACCAAAATTGAATGAAAACGTGGCAAAAATGGATGAAAAGTGAAGATATTCGATCAAAAATGACGAAAAAATATTAAAAGTTATGAAAATTGACTTGAAATATGTTAAAAATCGTTGAAAATCAAAATTCGTTGGTTTTTAAAAATTTTTATCATATTTTAGGTCAACTGTTTTTTGTGATTTTTGATCAATTTTCTGCATTTTTTATCCTTTTTTGTTATATTTTTACCCGATTTTTGATAATTTTTTAACGAATTTTACTATATTTTGGGTCAATTTATACCTAATTTTCAACATTTTTTCGTAATTTTGAATCTTTTTCTGCACTTTTTATCCATTTTTTTCAAGTTTTTACTTATTTTTTAATAATTTTTAATGTTTTTTTTTTTCTTGTGATATTTTAGGACATTTTTCATTCAATTTTCAACAATTTTTCGTGATTTTTGATCTATTTTTTAAGAATTTTTCAACGACTTTTTTTCTTATTTTAGGTTAATTATTACCTGATTTTCAACAGTTTTTTGTGAGTTTTGATTAATGTAAAATTTAACGTTGGAACTAAAAATGAAATGTTCACTTTTCGACCACTTACCTCTTAAATATTATAAAAATTTTGTTCTCACTGCATTCGTGTTATAATATATTCTCAACCTTTTGCAAAAAGAACAGCAGACATCAGTATTCAATTCCCACCCCCGCCCCTTCAATTTTCAGATGTAGTGACACTGCTGGCAAGGTATTCCAACTCTCTCCCACTCCAAAAAAATACATCGGCAACATGGAGTGTTGTGACTTCCTCTTCCCTCTTTCGTATTCAAAAAATTTTATTTTGTATCTTTTGGGTGACAGCTGCATACATTTATTTGTTCTGTGGAATTTTAGAAACCAGTCCAGCCCTGAAGTGTATCGAGCTAATATTGCCAACAAAATTTTCTTATGAAGAATGCATAGTGTATGAAAAATGTAGTTTTTTCGAAAAAAAAATTTCTTAAAGTTTTCTGAACAAAAATGAAAGTTTTTGAGGGTTTTCATTTTGAAATCGAAAGTGAGTATAGAAGAGATATAAACGGTTTTCAATTATTACGAGCTCAATGCTGGTGAGGGTGGTTTGAACCTTTGAAACTTTTCTCTAAGTATAACTTTGGCGCTATGTCTTTTTGTGCCTGATTCAACTGTACTCTTTTATAGGGTACCAACTTGTATCCTTCCAAACCTCCTTAAATAAGAAAGCCCGAAATTCAAAACTGGAAAATTGAAATCGCTCCGTATGGTTACCCTTCTCCTTTTTTTATTCAAAGTAATGTGCTGAAACAGACTAAATTTGAAAAATTTCGGGTTAATAAATAAGCAAGGCGTTATATCTACTTGTAGCTTAGAAACCGAGGCAACAGTTTTCTTATTCACGTCAAAAAAAAGTCGGAACATTGAACCGCCTAAGAAAAGTTTACACGTATTTTTTTATCGTGTTGTAATATAGCTCGGTGTATCATATCGTAGCCAAAAAATATGATAGTCGAAAATGATTTGTTGAATTTTGAAGTACCTTGCTTACCAGTCGCTGTTTCTTTATAAAAGGCAGGTCTACTCTACGTAAATAGATAGGTACATATTAGGTAGGTAAGAAAAAAAATATCAATTTGATATTTAGAAATTTTTTCTTCAATTTGAAAATTTTTCGACTCGATTCTAATACCTGTTCATTGAACTTGTGTGAAACACATATGGTGCGTTCCATCTAAAATTTACGATTTATAAAACGAGTGAAAAAAAATTGGAAAATTTTCACAGACTCTTCTACGCAGTCGAGTCGGTAACGTATGTCATATCACGTAGAAATTCAATTTAATGTTGAAAGAAAACAATATAAAAATCAACAGTATACACGTCAAAAGGCCAAAAATAATAAAATCTTTACGTGATTCTTTTATTATTGTGCACATAAACTTTTAAACTTTTGGAAACGGCCGCTATTTTAATTAACTTCGCAAAATTTATACTTAGGTAGGTATTTTTTTGTCATTAAAGATCGTATAGAATTATGCATGCTTACGTATTGGTTTACTAGAATTTTATTCTCATCGAAGAGTATGAATTATTATACTGACCTATGGTGCAAATTCGCTTACACCTCGTGTAGAAGAAATACGTCAACTTGAACTTTGGTGAAATAACATTCTTTTATATTATAGTCAATTAAATTATATTATAGTATTTCGTCGTACTCTGAAGCCAAAAAAAAAAAAATTAACAATGTTAAGAATTCCCATATTTGCTTTTATCGACGGTAATAAATTTTTTTATCCAGTATTAAAAACACTATAATCACCTCGATAAATTACATCTTAATTATACCGCGATATATGTCATTACGCATAAATCATATTTACAACTCGATTTCGTCTTAAATTGATTTACGGACATTTTTGAAAAAATTTTCTTTTCTAAAAAGTAAATGCTTCACCACCCCAATGTCAAAAAGTACGCTGATTACTTGCAATGTAACAGCAAAAAAAATTTCTCTTTCCAATTATGTAATACCCAGAAAGATAAATCTATCGAAAGGTATTTTTTTCAACTTTCAAGTAAGCAAGTACCTGTGTGTGTGTGTTTTTCATCGAAAAAAGTGCGTTGCGTTGTTAGCTTACAAATTTAGAAATAACAAAACCATACATCATTTAAATTCTTTGAATAATATGTGCTAGTTTTTGCACGTTTTATAACATTTTTCAAAATGTTCGCTATCGAGAAAAATTATTCTAACAAGAAAAAAATGAAGTCTACTTGGCTTCGACGCAACACAAATAAATTCCTCGATGAAAGAAGTTAATATACGTATATTCTTTTTCTGTTTTTTTTGTTTTTTTTTTGTTTTTTTTTTTTTTTCAAAAAATAGTTCGTTTTTTATTATTTTTTGTTGCGTTAAAAAATTTTTAAATTTTCTAGCTTTTCGGTATCCGTTCTTTGAATTTTTAATTTTTTTTTTACGATCTGTTCGAAACCATTGATAAAAGTTTAGACGTAGTTGGTATTAAAATTTCAAAATGATAAAACATTTTCATATTGGGCGTTAGCGTGGTATGTTTTCAAATTTTTTTTCCTCTCTTTAAAAAAAAAAAAGTAAGAATTTATTGTATCAAAGAGAATTTAAATTACTAGAATATTTCAACAGTGTTATATTCAAAAGGATTTTAATATAAAAGAAGAAAAAAAAAAATTGAAAATCATTAATTTTCTATTTATAAATACTTATTCGAGTTTTCAAAATAATAAAAAAAAATAATAATGATGGTAGCGAAACATGGTTTTGAATGATTTTTTTCTTTCTTTTTATAGAGGCGATTATTATAAAAGCTTAAGTTTCGTTTCATTTTTACACTTGTGAGATTTTACGACTGTTTTAAAACACATTTTTAATGAGAAAATTTAGAAATGTATTTATCTTGGGTCAAGTTATATCGTTGTAAGATGTAAAAAGTAGATGTAGAAAGTTATTGAAAAGTTCGATGTGAAATTTAAATATAGATGAATGAAATGTTTCGAAAATTGTATGGAAGTTGAAGAACTGAAAAACGTGTGAAGATTAGGAGACGATCAAAATTTATTAACATAAGAATAGGTACGGATGATCAGTAATTAGAAATTAGATCGAAACAAAAATTTTCCTCTCATCGTGGAACAGCTTATTTTAAGATCTTTTTTTTGAAAATTAAAATGTTTTAGGGCGCAATAATTCGAAAATAGCAACAAATGAACGTGGTAAAAATGTCTGCCTCTTTGTGGCTTTGTAATGGAAATTTTAAGCCGGCGCTAGGGTTCTAAAATTTGAAAAAAATTTTGGAGGAAAATTTCTACTAGAAATAGCTTTAATTAAAATGATTATTTTCAACCAAAACCATTTTTTAAAATGAGTTCAAAACTTTCGTCTCCTTTTCAAGGCTATGTTAATAAAAATATTATTTTCCAGTGTCTCGCAGATTTTCATTAAAAAAAAAAAAGGATAAATAATAGAAAAATATTTTATAGAAAACCATAATCTTATGAAATAAAATTAGCAATATTTCAACCCATGCAACCTGAAAATTTTTTTTTCCTTTCAAGAAGTGTTCCATTTTAAAACTATAACGCCGTACAACGTTTCAATTTTTGAAAAAAAAAAAAAAAAAAATTATTGAAACCATCCACGGCCATTTTTTAATTTTAATTCCGATTCATTTACACCGTTGATCAATTTTTTCAACTTATTTTTGTTTTTAAATTTTCTAATTACAAAATACGATGAAAAGAAAAATAGATTTTACTTAAATCTGATAATTTGATATCAGTTTGATCAAGAAGAGCGTAGCTGAGTAAGAGCATGTGAATTGGCTTTTTCGTGTATCTTTAAGAATTTTTTTTGCATCATTAAATTTTTTTTCCCGTGGATTCATACTGTACTGGGTCAAGTATACTCGGCTCTGTTCATTTTAGGGTCGGTTTTCATCGCTTGTAAATGTATTTATTTGTGCAGGACGTATTCATTCCCATTTTAAGGCATGTAGTGACCATTATGGGCACTGTTCAATATTCGAATTTTTTCCCAGTATAAAACACTCAACATTTGAAAAATCTGCTAAAATTAAACATTTCTGTAGATTTTTTTTTTTTTTTGAAAATGTCCGAATTTTGCTGTCAAGGTTTTTTTTACAGGTGAAAATTTCAAATGGCCAAAACCACGAGAAGGAGTACGTTAAAATTGATGAAAAAATTATCGTAAATACATCTCAGTGAGACGTAACTTTGTGTCCAAGAACCGAAAATTTCATTCGTTACCGTTGAAATTAAAATTATTGAAAATAATACAATAAAATTTTTTTCAGAATTTTTTCACATCAATGTGCACCATGTGGCGGCATTACATCGAAAATCGAGGCTGGCGCCAAAATCACGCTTTACCCAGCTAAAACCTTTATTTTAAAAAATTGTGAGAAATTATCATTTTTGAGTACCTTTGAAATATCGGCCGTCGGAGTTAAAATTCAAATATTGCGCTTGATCAAGTAAAATTGATGTCTTATATCCATTTCAGCCGGACGTTTCTCAAAACAAAATTGTTTCATTGTTTTTTGCAGAATCGTGAAAAAATGCCAAAAGCAACATTTTTTGAAAATCACAGAAGAAAAAGTAAATGAAAAAAATTTGCCAACATCCAAAAATTTTTTTTTTCAATTTTTTGAAAATGGTCTTTACAGAATGGTTTAAAAATGTCGTCCACCAAATCTACAGCAATACATTTTTGTAAAAAATACAAGTGTCCTAAAACGCTTGATATCTCCATAGGCCAAAATCAAATTCCA
>FIZR01022870.1:0-14841 GCA_900060175.1 Ferrisia virgata
TTGGACTTACAAAGCTGCCCACTGGTTCTGCGTGGGGAGAAGGCGAAGGGGTAGGCAGAGGGTGAGGTGGAGGGATGAGATGGTGCAATTTCTGGCGAATGAAAATTTTTAGAGGGAAGCGATCAACCGATCTGAATGGCAGAGAGTGAAGGAGGCCTTTGCCCAACAAAAGGGCCCTATATATTAATATAGAGTTAATTTAGAACTGTTTTGTTATAAAATACTATATAAATGCTTGATAATGAAAATAATGAACATTGTAATGTCGAAAAATTTTTCACTCGAATTATTTTTCAAGTCGTGGTCGGAGAATTGTAGTTTCGATAGCATCCTCCAAAGGCGAAGTAGTTTACGTTATTATCATTTCTGCATTTCTAGAGCTTTAACTAATGGCGTTTGTTTTGTGACTATGTGCTCGTTCGTAGATAAATCGTATACAAGCCAGAATAGACATGCTAAGACAACACGAGGCCACCGAACAGTGCTTAGGCGGAGTTCATTGTCCATTTGCTACGTCCGTATCGTACAACATGGGTATGGTGGATAACTCGATGGCAATGGTTAGTATTATTTTGGCCTAGATTTTGGTAACGACGATGATTCTCGATACTGAATTTGCGCTCGTTGTTTGTTTTTCCGCAGCAACAAATGCCGACCAGCGGTCGAGGTCGAGGCCGTGGCCGGGGCCGGGGTCGAGGCGAAGCGCGAGCATCGCCGAGACCGCGTAAAAGTCGCAAAAAAGCGGTAATGGAAATGGATACGCCGATGTATTCGCCTCCGATATTACCTCCGCACGAAGCGCATCCGCCGTACCACGAGCAACCGCCGACGCTGCTGCCGATGCCGCCGCACATGACGCCCAACTATTCGCATCACGACCTTAACGCTTCTGTTCCTAATTTAATGCACAACGCGGCCGGCGGGCCACCACCGGGGGCCGGACCTCCGCCGCCGCAACCGCATCCGCCGCCACCTACATCAAATGTAGATCCGTCGGCGTACCAGTCTGTTCCTCCGCATTTACAACCGATGCCGCCTCAACATCTACATCACCAGCCGCTACCGGTACCGGTACCGTTGCCGCCGCACGCTCAACAACAACAACAGCAACCGCATCCGCACCAACAACCGCAACCACCGCCACCGCCGCAGCAACAACAGCAACCGCAACAGCAGCAGCCTCAACCGCAGCAGCTGCACGAACAAGCGCCGTCGTCTGTTCCTCCGCCGCCGATACTGGAACAACAACACGTTGTGGCGCCGGTGCCGCCGGGCATGCTACCGACAATGCAACAACAACATCAACAACCGCCGCAGCTCGAGAAAGAAATCGACGATCCGAGATCGCACATGGAATACGAACCGCCACAGCCGCTGCCGCCGCCGCCGCAGCAGCAGCAGCAACAACAACATTTGCAACCTCAACAGTTGCCGCCTTTGGTGCCGCCGCCACCGCCACAGTTGCAGATGCCCACGCATCAGGAACACATGGAGGCGGTGGCCGACACGCCGTCGATGCTGGAGCCGTCGACGGCGCCCAGCAGCCAAGAGATGGACATGGATCGCGAACACGATCTGGATTCGCAACCGAGCGAGCTCGGATCGCAAGAGGAAGAGCCGCAAGACGATCAAGATGATTCCCGAATGGATACGGATTTCGGCGCGCCGGCCAGCTCCGAAGAGGCGGAGCCGGATCGCGGCGACGATTCGTCCGAGATGCGTATCGATTCGCAACCGAATACCGCCGAAACCGAGGATCGCGACGGCGGCTGCTCCGACGATAAAGAAGAGGAGCCCGAGACGGATCGGTACGCGGATACCGAAGAAGCGGACATCGAAGATGCTGAAGACGATGCGGAACAGGAGCGCGATAATAGTCCGCCTGTTCCGTCGCCGGCTGTGATATCACCGATTGGTGAACCACCTATTTCGCCCGATAGGTGTTCGTCGAATAGCGACCCGCCTATGTTGACCGCGGAATTACCCACTGAATCTTCGTTAAACACTAGCGTATTCAATTTTACCGAAGACGAGGAGCCTCCGCCTCCGTTACACATGTCCATGAACGGATCTCCTAGAAAAATCAAAATGCCGAGGTAAGTTGTCGCTGTTTGCTTTCGTTCACCAGCAGTCTTCGTTTAAAGCTACCCGCGTGCAGCTGTCGATATTCGCGTTATTTTACCATTTTCTTCTTATTACGTTTTGCAGGAAACCTCGTAAACCTCGAGAACCTAAAGCGCCTAAAGAACCTAAACCTCCTAAAGAGCCTAAAGTAAAGTCACCACGAAGGGCAAGAACGCCCAAGACACCTAAGCAACGTAAAAGTAAAAAAGACAGCTCGTCCGAAGACGTGAACTCGAATACCGAAACTAAACCTAAAAGGTAACTGTCGTCGCTTTTCACATTCATTTCAGTCATCAAATTCGATGAAATCTAATTGTTGTGCGCGAAATTTTTCCAATTCACAGAAAAAGTAAAAAGAAATCACCGGCTGCTGATTTCGAACCCGTTAAATCGCCTGCCGTCGAACAAGAAACGATATCTCACGATGACACCGCCGATTCGAAAGCTCGCCAAGATGCCGAATCGGACGATTGGTCGGATACGGCACCTTTATCGGCGCTCAAAGATGAACCCAAAGACGAAGATGGTAAAGCTGCGGCCAACTCTTCGCTAGAAGAGGACGCCTCGAAGTTAGATCTTAACGATACAACTGCGGCCTTATCCGAATCGTCGAACGCCGTTAAAACCGAAGAATCCGGCGAAACTGTCGAAAATGAAGTCACCAAAACTCCTCAAAATACTTCGCAAACGAAAGCCAAACGAAAACCAAAATCTAATCGATCTTCGAGATCGAAGTAAGTAAATTTATTGGTGAAAAACACGATCGCCTCTGTGCTGCGAACACGTGTTTTACTACTTATCAACGATACAGTTTTTATCTTATTCGTAATTCCGGTCGTTGTATTTCGTACATTTTTATTCATATTTTTTTTTTTTTTTAATTCGTAGAATCGTTAGTAGTTCGTCCAAAAAGAAGAGGAAGTCCGGTATTTTAGGAAATAACGACGAATCGGAAGGCGAAGTAGATGAGTTACCGCCGTCACCGGTAGGAAACGATGACGACGCTGGACAGGTCGGTCTCTCGTAATTAATATTATATTGATACGTGCGTACCTGTCGTATCGATCGTGTGTAGTAATAATTTGTACGTGTTGAATTACGCAGAAACGACGATCTGCCAGAAATACTCACCGTAAAAAATACGTAGACGATATTATGTTGGCTATTTCGGACGAAGACTCGAGAAAGTCACCGTCTCCTGTTCAACGTACTACCGAAAATACCAAATCCTCTACTCCTGAAAGATGTGGATCTCATTTTTCAGATTCGGCTGTGAAACCCAATTTTATTTATGTAGTAAGTAGTCAGTCGCTACAACGGAAACTTTTCCGACCACGTGATACATTAAAAAACCGTACTCTTTTACTATTTTCCCCTTCAGAATACCACGGACGAAGATTCAATGGTTGTGCAATACATATTAGCTTCGAGAACAGTTACCAGGAACAAAACAACCGTCAACGAAAACCAGATCAATACCGGTGAAGCAGCTGGTGACGACTCGGCCGCCACTTCTGCCGCCAAAACCGAACCCAACGACGACCAAACCGAACAAGTCAACGGAGAAGAAGACGCTTCTGCTCCGAAAAAAGACTAAGAAGAAGAACAATCATCTACTAAGCCAGACGTAGCTTCTGAAGAAGCTGACGAAAATACCGCTGCAGACAAAAATAAAGATAAAGACAAAGACACAGACAAAGATAAAGATAAAGATAAAGATGAAGACAAGGATGCTGATAAGGATAAAGAAAACGACGACGAAGACGGTGAGAAAAACAACGACGAAGAAACCGAAGAAGTCGAAGAGTTCTACGTCAAATATAGAAATTTCTCGTATCTGCATTGCGAATGGAAAACCGAAGAAGAGCTCTTCAAAGGTGATAAAAGAATCGCTGCTAAGCTCAAAAGGTTTAAACAGAAAATGGCTCACAACACGAATATATTCGAAAACGTAAGTGCTACTTTGAAGTAGAATTTTCATTTTTCAATACGAAACTAGGGGAAATTGATTCATCGGATTGGCGATGGAAAGCTTACGGATAGTTCGCTGAACGAAATGATGATTCAAGTCGAAATATTTCTAATCCTGCCAAATCTTAAATCAAGATATTCTATTTTGTAGAATTATTCGAAAAAAAATTATCTTCAATCATGGCGAAAAATTGGAATCGATTGATCGATGATCAAACATAATTAAAACTCAATCTATAATTAATTTTTATTACCGAATTATAAACTAATTTCATTGGCTTATCATTGTTCTTTTCATTTTACAGCTCGAAGAAGAACCTTTCAATCCCGATTATGTCGAAGTAGACCGTGTTCTAGATCTAGTCGAACAAGTCGATCCGGCTACTAACAAGACTATCAAACATTACCTAGTAAAATGGCGATCACTACCGTACGAAGACAGCACTTGGGAACTCGAAGAAGATATCGATCCCATTAGAATACAGCAATATGAAAAATTCAGCAAAATACCACCGAAAGATCAGTGGAAGGTGAGAGCTGTCTACAGTTATCATAATTTTAATGATCATCCAACGTCGTCTGTTTCGCACTCCATTACTTCGTACTAGTTTTTTTCTCTCGTGTGATGATTTGCCATGCTAATACCGAGGAAAAATTCGAATCGAAGCCGTATATCGCTTGAAAGTAGAATTTTTCCTGTGAGTTGATGATAAGCGAACTGATCGAGCGAATTCATCCCTTTTACATGTACTGTTGTGAGATCTATTAAACTCTTCACGTGATGATTTGCCATGCTAATACCGAGGAAAATTCGAATCTAAGCCGTAGGGCTGATAAGTAGAATTTTTCCAATGAGTTAGAAAACGAACTGATCGAATGAGTTTGCGCTTGTAGATCTTAAACGCGTTAAGAATCGATTTTTAAACGAGTGAATAATTTTTCTCGTCTTATTTGTAGCCTAAGAAAAAGCCTCCCGCCACCGAATGGAATCAATTAGACGAATCGCCTGTGTATAAAAATGACAACAGATTACGAGAATACCAATTAGAAGGCTTGAACTGGTTAATGTTCTCGTGGTATAATGGGTACGTACACTCGAAAACGGTTGTACCAATCGTGTTCACCTAATGGGTTATAAGTAGGCGGAGCTTTCATTAATTCAATTAATTTTTTTTTAATTCGATTTCTGTTACGTAGACGAAATTGTATCTTAGCTGACGAGATGGGTTTGGGTAAAACTATCCAGTCTATTGCATTTATTCACGCGGTATGGAAATGTGGTATACGAGGACCGTTTTTGGTCATCGCTCCACTTTCAACTATACCAAATTGGCAAAGAGAATTCGAAGCTTGGACCGAGATGAATGTTATTGTGTACCACGGATCGTAAGTATTGATTTCAACCATGTCGATTTAAGCACCGATCGTAGCGACTGAAACTGATGCATTTGAACGTACTCGTGTTACAGATCGGCCAGTAAACAAATGGTACAAGAGTACGAATTGTATTACAAAGGTCCTAAAGGCGTTATTAAAGAAATAAATAAATTTAACGTACTGATAACGACGTTCGAAATAATAATTTCCGATTGTATGGAGCTGAAGGATTTTAATTGGCGTGTTTGCGTCATCGACGAAGCTCACCGACTGAAAAATCGCAATTGTAAATTATTGGAAGGTCTTCGATTGCTAAATCTGGAACATAGACTGTTACTATCGGGAACGCCGTTGCAAAACAACGTTAGCGAATTGTTCTCGTTACTTAATTTCCTCGAGCCTAGTCAATTCAATAGTCAAGAAGCATTTTTACAAGAATTCGGAGCGTTGAAAACGGACACCGAAGTGCAAAAGTTGCAAGTATTGCTTAAACCGATGATGTTACGTAGATTAAAGGAAGACGTAGAGAAATCTATTGCTCCCAAAGAGGAAACCGTTGTCGAAGTGGAACTTACCAATATACAGAAGAAATATTATCGCGGTATTCTGGAACATAATTTTACCTTTTTGTCGAAGGGTACCACTTCGGCCAACATACCGAATTTAATGAACACCATGATGGAGTTGAGAAAATGCTGTATTCATCCTTATTTATTGAACGGTAAGTTTAAGTAAATTTTGATTCGAATTGTAAAACTTTGCTTGATTCAAATTTCGCGTATATTTACTATGAAACAGGAGCCGAAGATCAAATTCAACACGATTATCGAATTACTCAAGGCGAAGATCCGGACGCGTATTATAAAGCTTTGATTCAATCCTCTGGTAAAATGGTGCTGATCGATAAATTATTACCAAAATTAAAATCCAACGGGCATCGTGTGCTGATTTTCAGCCAAATGGTCCGTTGTTTAGATATTATCGAAGATTATCTCGTATTTAGAAAGTAAGCTACATTTTTCTCGTTTTGTATTTCTTATCTTTGTTTACTCGCGGTTGATAAATGAGACGACTAAAAATACTATTCGATATATTCAGATACCCATTTGAAAGACTGGACGGACGTATTCGTGGTAATTTACGTCAAGCTGCCATCGATCGGTTCTGTAAACCGGACTCGGATCGATTCGTGTTCCTATTATGTACTAAAGCCGGAGGTCTCGGTATTAATTTAACCGCTGCCGATACAGTCATCATATACGATAGCGATTGGAATCCTCAAAATGACTTACAAGTGAGTTCGCGTTACAAATCCAGAACATATTGTGAAAAAGAATCGCATTTCGAGAACCGCAAGCTTTATTAACCATGATGTGTTTGCTAGGCTCAAGCACGATGCCACAGAATAGGTCAACAAAAAATGGTCAAAGTGTACAGACTGCTTTGTCGTAATACTTACGAAAGAGAGATGTTCGATAAAGCTTCGCTTAAATTGGGTCTAGATAAAGCTGTGCTTCAAAGTATGAATACTTCGTTGCAAGGCAAAGAAGTCGGCACTAACAAGCAACTCACCAAAAAGGAAATCGAAGACTTGCTTAAGAAAGGTAAAATTTTATTTGGAATTTTCAATGTATCAGACATATTTTTTGCACGTGAAAACGACGCTATTGTATTTTTTTTTTTTGGAAAAAATCACGCAGGAGCCTACGGCGCCATTATGGAAGAGGACAATGCCGGAGATAAGTTCTGCGAAGAAGATATCGATCAAATTTTAGAAAGAAGAACTCAAGTAATAACCCTCGAGAGTGAAAAAGGATCAACTTTCTCGAAAGCATCTTTCGCATCGAGTGGTATTCGACAAGATATCGACATCGACGATCCTGATTTTTGGAAAAAATGGGCCAAAAAAGCGGAAATCGATCCGACCGAAAGGGACGAAATGGTAAGGAAAAAATTTTTTAATTCTTCCCATTTCTTCATTTTCTTTCGCGAGCTGTTTCACCACTTACGATTTCTTTGCCCGTTTTACACAGACTGAATTGGTGATTTCGGAGCCCAGGAGGAGGACTCAAATCAAACGGTACGGTCACGATGAAGCCGTCGTCGACATGTCCGATTTGGAGACTTCTTCTGTAGATTCCGACGAAGACACAGCTATCGGCGTCGGTCGAGGAAGAGGTAGGTCTCGTCGACAAACGATTCCCAAACATCGTTATTTACAACCGGACGACGAAATAATCCAACGTTTACGGATTTTTTCAGGCCGAAGATCAAAGAACAAACTGAAAAAGACTAAAAATAAATATTTCTTGGACGATTACGTACCTAGAGAAGGCGAAGTCATGTACGGATGTTGGAGTCGTAGTGAATGTTTCAATGTAGAAAAAGGTTTACTAACATATGGGTAAGCAAAGTTTCCTCGTAGTTGTGATATCATCTCCCTAAGTAATATGTAATATTGATTGTGATTATTTATTATTATTTTTTTTTCGTATTAGATGGGGACGATGGACAGAGATTCTCACAACCAACGAATTCCGAGATGGTTGGAAAGAAAGCGATATTGAAGATTGTGCTCGAGTTATCGTAAGTATACCAATTGTTTAGTTCATATTATCTATGGTAAAATGGAAGTAAGAGTGAGATTTGATGGGCATTTTCCAGTACATAATATTAATGATACGATTCATTGATATTGAAAACCGAAACATTAAATAATTATAGAATACTTTTAGTGATGAAAATTTTGAAAATGCGTGAGTTTTTTTCGCGCACATACAAAAATCTCTTTCAAGATTTTTGCGATTTACGTACAAGTTCATTTTGTCTTTTATCGTATCACTCTCTGACGTACGCATCTGTGTAAATAAACAATGAGAAATTTAATATTTGAATAATTGTGCCCGTAAAGTACGCCTTCGAATAACGATGATATCATCTGTTATACGTAGTACCTACTTGTACATTCATACATTGCGAATTATTGTTATGTATTTTTTTTTTTCACATTATCCACAGATGCTGTACTGTTTACGATTTTACAAGGCTGACGAGAAAATTAGACAGTTTGCTTGGGAACTGGTCACACCCGAAGATGTACCACCGGAGTTTGCCGGTGCACCCAAAGATTCGATTAACGATAGTAAGTGATTTACTTTTAGATGGAAAAATTAATGCAAATGTTGAATCGTGTGTATTTATCGTACTACGATTTGTGTTTGTGCTTCAATAGATAATCCATACTGCCGAAGTTTAAAAAGAAACAAGAAATTGAAAATCAAAGATGGTAAAGGTATAGATGCCTCGCCCGTCGAAGAGGTCGAACACTGGAGTCGATCGGATAAATACGACTGTGATCTATTTCTCGATAGCAGCTATCGTAAACATTTAAGTCGTCATGCCAATAAGTAAGTAAATTACCTAGCGTCAAATATGTTCGTTAGATTTGTATGTATTTAACATTATATCGTTTTCATTTTGAACAGAGTTTTGTTGAGAGTTCGAATGTTGGACTACCTGAAACACGGCATCATCGGTGATTACGCTCAACAAATTGCCGAAGGAGTATCCGCTAGGTATGGTGTTTTCTGCAGTATTATTTATTTAGATTTATTTTCGTTTTCATTTAGTATGTACTTTCAATACTGGAAAATTATATATCCCACCCTGAGAATAACGGTGTTGTAAGTTCCAAATAGAAAATTCGTGGATTTTGACCGATTCTTTTGAAATTTTTAGCGTACAATTCAGTGGTGGAATACTGCTGTAAATTGCATCGGATTTTTAGCTAACGTGTTAGTTTAAAATTCAATAGAACGTATTGCAGTATTCCATTGAATTCTACGCTAAAAATTTCATTTTCATTTAGAACTTACAACACGTATCATTCTCACGATGCGATATATGTTATATTTTGAATGATAGTGGCTGTTTGACGAGTGATAATGAATAAGGTTTCTGAATTATGCTTCTTCTTTCGTATCCACCCCGCCCATTACTTTCAGCTAATGTGATTTCTAAATTCTTCATATTGACTAACCATTATTATTAAGTTTACTTTCTCGGCTACCTTACCAACTGATTCCTTGTAAAGGATATGAATATGCATCGATTTACCGAAACAGCGACATGAACGTGAATTAATAAAACCAATTGACCATATTGATCAATTAATAATAATATACTTGATGGCGAGCAGGTGTATTACAAAAGACGTTCGGTACATGGGTAAAAAAAATGAAAAGAGAAAGAAAACAAGGGGAAGGAAAATGAAAAGAAACGTCAACTGTTCATTAACACAAGTCGAGGGTTACGAACGAATCGGTAGTGGTCATCCGTACATATTACGATGATATAAAGTAAGAAGGAAGAGGGGGTCAAAAGTGAACAAAAAGGATATTTTTTTTTTCCATTTTCATTTCATGGTATGTGTATTTGTTTATGTAGATCATTAGGTCGTCGTCGTCGTCGTTGTTCTAATCGTCGATTCATTAGTAACTACGACGACGACGACAACGACAACGACAAGTACACCTTAGCTGGGGAAACGTATGACAAAAAAGAATAGGGGATAGAAAAGGTGGTGTTATATTTCTATAATTTATTCGTCGTATGGCGTGCATGACGACGATGTAATGTGTATTGCATGACTTATCGAGCTCTGCTTGCGGTAACAGCCGCAGTTTTAACCAACAAAATTGTATTATAAAAGAAGAAGAAATTTATAGTTGAAAAAGTTTTTAGGAGGTAAAAAAAAAGGAAAAAAAAAACACCAACAAGCGCGTTTGATATAGTTTTTCGAAGGTCAGCGACGACAATGGAAGTAGTGGTTTTTAGCAGTGTGTACATCGATTTGTTAATAAGTACAAGGTAGGGTGGGTTAAACGGTGAAATAAGTAGTCGAAGAGGTTATACTCGATTCGCGTACATACTCGTCTTCTTTCGCATGGTGCGGTGCGGTGCAGTTTTGTTTATTTTTTCATAAACGCGGCGATTTACGTTGAAAAGTGAGCTTTTTTAAACGTGTTTTTCGTATGTGTACAAATCAACGAGTTAGCAGTTCAAATTGAGGTTTTTACGGTGCTAAAGATCGTTAGAAAATACTGGTTCACGATTCGTGGTTCGGTAGTGCTTTCGGTTGGTGTAAACGATTGTGTTTTTATCTTGAAGAATGTACTTCTTTGGAAGTTTAGTTCATTGATTTCATGTACGTTTCTCATTGGTCAATTTTCAATTTGATTATTTTGTCCAATTCGAGTTTACATCGAAGAAATGGGAATCGAATTAATTTTTGTATTCGTATCAATCACCGTTGACACTAACTGAAGATATTTCCTGGTGAAGTGTAAACAAATTATCATTTTTTTTTTTTTAAGGGAATCCTTTTCGTTTTCGTTTTATTTATTTATTAATTTTTTTGTTTCAAAAATTCCAAGCAACATTGTATCGATGATAATGAAAATATTCTAGAATAAAATTAATCAACAGGTTGATGACGTCGTTGTATTTAGACAGTTCAACAAGGCTCAACTAGTTCGATTAGATATCGATGCAAATAGAAGCAAATAGTCATTATCGAAAGTACCTACTCGCGTAGTACACTGTATCTTTCTTATCGGATTTTAATATCTTAAATATTCATCCGTTTTGTGTGAAATAATAATTTCGTGATCGCCGGTTCCGAGCTTATTCTTTCGTTCATTTGATTAGATCTCGTATCATCTTTGTTGATGATTGAAGTAAACTGAATTGGTAAAAGAAATATTATTTTGCCAGCAGTATACAGTACGTGTACGTAGGATGTTATGAAAGAAAATTATTATTAGCATTTCACTTCATTAATACTTGAATCAAGTCTAAATGAAGGCGAGAATGGTAACAGAGTGAAGAGTCAAATTACTTATAAATGTGATAATATTTCGTATTATAAACCTTTCAATTCATTAAACTAATTCGTAATGTTATATAATACTAATGTACACTGAAAAAATATCGATTTAATTCGTATTACTCTCTTCTCGCTTTTTGTTATTGTTTTATTTACGAATGTGGGTGTACAAAATGATCGTTGCGTGGGTAAGAAGTGCAGAGAAAATAATATGTTCAATTTATGAAATCGAAGCTGAACGATTGAAAATGGCAGCGTAGAATAATTTAACTATCGTTTAATTTTTTTTTTGTTATTTCGAAAGAAAAATTTATTGATATATCGATTAGACGTTTTTTTTTTTCAACCCAGTATTTTAATTACTTGCAGCACATTACCGATTAATCCACCTCATTGCGATCAAGCTCCGACCACGTGGTGGGATAAAGATGCAGATCGATCATTACTAGTAGGAACGTACAAACATGGCTATGAAGCTTATGCTCAAATGAGAAGTGATCCAGCTTTGAGTTTCCTTGCACGCTGCGGTCCTAATCCACCTCCTATACTGTGAGTACAACATTGAAACATATTTCGATTACGATTAATAATAATAATAATAATAATAATAATAAAAACAAATCTCATTTGATTTTAATTGCTTTCTACGCCAATGTACTGATTCGTTTATCAATTTTGTTACTTTCGTTGCAACACAACAGAGAAGAAAAAGAAGTCGGTAAACTAAGCGATGCCGACGAAGGTGGCTCCGAACCACCAACGTTATCCGAAGAATTCCCATCGCAACCTTCGACACCGATGACTGTAGCCGATGAAACAGCTCGGGCTGCTACTCCAGCAGCCACCGAAGAGGATACTAACCGAGCTCCGTGGCCATCCATTGGCGACCTGAATAACCGATTAAGAAGAGTGATAACGTCTTATCAACGTAATTTCAAAAAAGAAGAACTCAAATTAGCCCAAAAAGCAAAGGTAAATATTTACTTTATGATTCGAGTAGTTAGGTCGTTATTTTTTCTTTTTTTCTTTACGTCATTATCTTTCTTACAAGTTTTTGTAAGATTTTTTTTTTTTAGTACGAGCTTAGATATGTTTTTTTTTTTTTTTTTTTTTTTTTTTGAACGGATTTAGAATTTTTTTTTTTTTTTTTTTTTTTTTTTTTCATAAGTCTGTCTCTTTTTCTCTCCCTTTCTCGAGATATCTTTCAGTTGCGTTATTGTTTTTAGTAGAGCTTTGTATGAATTTTGTTTCTCGTAGTGGCATTGTTATATTACGTATTATGATTTTGTAGTGTGAATGCTGAATTTATTTTAGTTTTTTCGCGAGTGTTTCGAAAAATACTACTTACGTTGATAAGGTTTTGCATAGGCCAATTGGATAATCAATTGAAACCGTGTTATGATGATTATACACGTTTCTTACCCTTCGACAATGTTCACAATAGTGTCAAAATTGAATCGTTCTTTTGGTTAGATCGTTGAAATCGAAATTTAAATATTGCGTTAATTTTTCTTATTATTCGTCGTGTATAGTTCCCCAATCGATCATCCTTCCAAGCTCCATTCTATTTCCGTCTTGAAGAGTCTGTTATGTTATTGCAAATGCAATGGAAACTTGAAATCATATTGACCCTGTGAAAATGAAGCTTTTTCGAAATTTTTAACACAAACTTCTGCTATTAATTCGTACTTGATGGAAGAGGCGATAGATAAGTCATCTCTCTCGAATGATTGATCAACATAACAATCACTTTAATTCGTCGTTGTAGCGTGTTTAATTTAAAATTCAGCCCTGGTTATCAGAATAAAAATGTAAACAATACCGGCTGCTCAAACGAAACCTGACCCTCTTATTTCAAATATGATATTTTCATATCAAAAGTACTAGGTTGGCAACATGTAATGTAAGTACAAGCAAACGCGATTGGTTGTATTTTGGGAATACAACCAATCGCGTTTGCTTATACTTACGCTACATATTGCCAACCTAGTATTTTTGATACGAAAATATCAGATTTGGAAATGCGAAGTTAGGCTTCGTTTGAGTACTCGGTATGCTAAGAACCAATGAAATTGTTCGACAATCTGATTGGTTTGTGATAATTATTATTGTAATGGCGAGGGCTGAATTTAAATTGAACGAACTATAAATGCGAATTTACCGAGTCATGAAATCCAGTAACAAACTGCCGCTTTCAACATGGGAAAAAAAACAAGTGCAAATTTTTTTTCAAAACAGTAGGATTTTTTTTTTCAATTTTCAGTATCACACCAAAACTTTATTTGAAAAAAATATGACCTGTATTTGTTCTTCGTATTTTTTTCTCTCTTTTTTCATATATTTACCCGTACATGAAATGTAATAGGGAAAATGCTCGGTTATAGGTCATTACATCTGAAAGAAATTATCAACAGTCTACCGTTTAATCGAAAATATTAATCGAACGTCCTGTAACATCGTTTCCCATAGCTTCTAATATTATATGTAGTCATTGGTTGGATTTTTTTTTTTTCTTTCGAATACTGATAAAATGAAAATAAAAAACGCACTACTTAAACGTACTACTTGATTTTTTTTTTTTTAATTAACGAAATCGCAGAATGTTCAACCGATAGTGAATTTAATCAGGGTTGTTCGAACGATTAAAATTATTTAATATGTTGTTCTTTACTCTGTTGGTAATTTCTTCGCTTGTGTCAAGTGTCCGCATGCGAGTTGTATTTTTTAATTAATGATTGCTGTTGTTGCTGTTATTATTTATTTATTTTTTTTCCTACGAATTCTCGTCCACGTATGGATGCCTTAGGCCTATATTGAAGTATTGAGTTGATGAGTCGGTTCGATGCGGTGGTGAAATCTAAACCATAATCGTAGGAATGATGGTGCTCGATTCGTATTTAAACGTAAATGAAAATCGATGCTTTGAAAATTTTTCTCATAATATGGCAGGGAAATGCGAGGTGGGCGAATTTCGGACTTACACGAAGGAAAAGTATGCAATCAATCGTTCGAGTATATCGGTCTTTTGGTTATCAAAGGTTTAATCACACGATTAATTAATACAATTAACGGGTTAACCAACGACGTAGCGTTTGCTTCTTTTTTTTTTTTTTCGTTTTTTTTTCTTTTCTTTTCTTTTTTTTTTTTCGTTTTTTTGGACTGGGGGTTGTTATTGTTTTGTTGTGTGTAGCAGCTGAGTTACGTGGCCGATTTGCATGCGCCCACACCATCTACCACCATCGGGCCGGCCTCTTCGCACGTATCCGTCGGCACGAGCACGGCCACTATACCCGTGGACGTGGCCTCCCTAATCAACCCGCACTCCGGATGGGATTGGCAACAGCTGGCCATGTACTTTTGGGTCTGTATTTTGCCTATAATAATCTTTGTTTCTTGTTTCTTTTTTTTTTCGTTTTTTTTTTTTTTTTTTGTTTTTTTTTTCATTTTTATTCCTATCGAGAATTCGAGAGGGGGGCTTTTGA
>FIZR01022874.1:0-50944 GCA_900060175.1 Ferrisia virgata
TCTCAACACCATCAAACTGTCAGCACGCATTTAATTCTAAATTTAAGTTTAAGTCTCTATCGTTCTAGCCTAAATCATAGATAAACACTCTTTAATGTAACATCTCCACGTAAGTGCCTCTAGGCTTGTACCTGTACATGGCACTAATAAATAAATAAAATAAAAAATAAATTTAGGCATTGGTAAAACATGATTACTCGCAATTTTTTATCTCGTCTCGATCGGAGGGGGGGGGGTTAAAATCCGCTTTTGGGAGAGTTTTACTTTAAATTTTTTTCTCTGCGAATTTTTGACCGATATTTTTTAAACTTGGTATGAAAGTGAAAGTACTTGAGGGGAGTGTTGTGGAATTTTTTCAAATTTTTCAGACCTTTCGTATAAGCTTGAAATGGGTTTTGAAAACTTCAAAGGAGCTTGTAGGCCTCCATTTTAAAGCTTTACAGTCGAAAAAATTTTCTCGATTTATTCGGAGTATTTCACACCTTCTATTTCTCTACAGCTTTCGAAAACCATTTTTTTCGTTCGTTGAATTATTTTTAAGACATGTAGAGAGGGGCCACCACTCCAAAATAATTTTAAAAAATAAAGAAGGTGAAAAATACTCATATTAACCGAAGAAAATTTAAGTACTTGGACAAATACAGGGTAAAAAAAGTAGTAGAAAAATAGTGAAAAATAAAAAATTTATTCTTTGGCAAATCTGCCAATTTTTATTCTACCCAAAATGAAAAAACTTTCACTTTTGCTCTGCTGTTGCTGTTTAAAAACGCGAAATTACGTTAAGTTACAAGCTCAGATATTTAAAATTGATGCTCAAACTCAGTGGTGCACTCGAGGGGGGGGGGGGTCTAATAGAGCTATAACCCACCTCTTAGGAGTAAAAAATTGAATTTTTTTGCATTTACACTGAATTTAATATTCAAATCGTTAAAAACCTATCATTTTTTCAATGAGACTTCAAAAATTTGAAACCTAAACTCTGAGAAATGCACTTTTTATGGCTTAAAAATGCAACTTTTTCCAAAATTCCGAACCCCTCCCCCCTTCTATAAAATTACCCGAATGATGGGAATTTTTTTGGAAGGTTATCGAAAATTGGATAAAAAAAATGATAAAAATGAGTAAAATTCAACATAAAATATGAGAAAAATCGTTGAAGTAATGAAAATTGGGTAAAAATTTGGCAAAAAGGATAAAAAAGTGCAGAAAATTGGTAAAAAGTTACAAAAAATTATAGAAAATTTTGTGATACTTGATCCGAATCATTAAAAAAAATCGTGGAAAATCACCAAGAATTGGGTAAAAAATTGACTAAAATGGGTGAAAAGTGAAGAAAATTGATCGAAAATCGCGAAAAAAAAATCGTTAAAAATCATCGAAAATTAGGTATAAATTCAACAAAAATGAGTAAAAATGGTATAAAATTGATTATTAATTGTGAAAAAATGTGTAAAATCAATAAAAATTGACCTAAATTGTTGTAAAATTTTTTAAGAATCGTCGAAAATTGAAATAAAAGTGCAGAAGATTGGTGAAAAATCACAAAAAATTGTAAAAAAATGGATGAAAATTGGCCTAGTAATGAAAAAAAAAAAAAATCTTCAAAAAGTTACGAAAATCGGGTAAAAAATAGACTAAAATGGGTAAAAAGAGGAGAAAATTGATCAAAAATCACAAAAATGTGCTGAAAAATCGGTGAAACTTGGCAAATAAAAATCGTTAGAAATGAACCTGAATTGGGTAGAAAATTGACTAAAATGGTTAAAAAGTGGAGAAAATTTATCGAAAATCATAAAAAAATAAAAGTTGAAAATTGAGTGAAAGTTTATTTTAATTATTCAAAAAATTGCTGAAAATCATCGAAAATTGGGTAAAAAATTTATCAATAGTGTGGAAGAGGTGCAGAAAATTGATCAAAATATCACGAACAAACATTGAAAAAGGGTGGAAATTGACCTAGATTATGAAAAAAATTAAAGTGCAGAATTAATCAAAAATTTCAGAAAAATTTTGAAAAATAAAACTCGTATGTTGTGAACGACAAATTGTCAACTTTCTGGTAGGTGGTTATAAGGTTATAAGCAGTATCAGGTTGAGCTGTCAATAGTGCAGGGAGATTCAGAAACTACAATCGCTCTTTTCCAGCTCTGATCTAGGCCTCATATCACTTTACCCGGGTGAGGAAAAAATGACGAAAAACCAGGTTATTTTTGAAAATGGCCTCATATGTTTTTTGTTCCATCTATCTTAATGCTAGTTGATATTTACTCATCGTTTGATTTGTTGATTTGCTAGTATTGGCGATCTGGTGATGGAATATTTTCTGGGTAGAGTGGGTTGCTTACTATGTCTCTTAAACCGCTGAACGCATTTCATACATTTTCAAATGATTTTCTATCATATTTTTGAATACTTGAAACTCGATTTGAGAATTGTTTACGATAATTATCATGTTCCCCGAATGTATCTCCGGTACATATTTCTTCTTTTGTAAACATTTTGATAATTCATGCTGATGCGAGTAGTTGATTATTTTGATAGAAACAATATTTCGATGTCTAGCATATCCATGGACGTTCGCCATATTTACCAGTGTAAAAATCGATATTAATACGCGTATGATGTGCTTGCCCATTATGATATTAAGTATATTATTAAGTACATATTATTATGAAACTGTACGTACGTTCATTTTACAATCGACCAAGTATCGTACGTATATGCAATGTACCAACGAATATATCGACGAATTTTGAAATTGACAAAGCTGTTTATTGATAACAGACGCACGCGACCAATGTCTGTAAACGCAATCTTATTTATGAATATACGAGTGGTATAGTACGATGTGTAATTTACTCCGCGTGTTATGCTGTTTACGCGACGAAAACCAGACCCATCAATACTTCGGCCATTTGTGTCCTTGCGTATGCCTATGCATTGTACGTGCACGTCTACGTACGAGTATTAGTATATGATTAATTACCGTCCATTTCCGAATCGTACTTTTAATACTTATTCGTAAGTGTACTGTTACGTATACAATAAACGCGAGCATAGAAATACACACCACAATTCCGCCTGCCTTATTGCCACAAACCAGCAGTTTACCGCCCCGAAGTTTGTCTAGTTCGGTAATACTCTTCGTATGGTAGACCCGAAAAAGAAGACAATATTTACAAAAGTTGTTTATTTTGAAAAGGGGGTGCATAATATTAGGCTACGTGCTACGCCGTTGTAGGTATTCCTATTCGCGTAAACCTATTCGTATTTTGAGGAACATTAATTTCACGTTGTGATTTTCAGAAAAACGATGAAATTTTCCGGTTCTCAACCCGATGCGATGCTTCCCTTTTTCCAGCGTATCGTATTCGTACCTTTGTCCTTTTCGTTTTTTTTTTATCGTTGTAGATGTTGTGTTAGGTTGTTGTTGTGATTTCGCAATTTGTAAAAAGTACCTGGTTCCCATTTACCTGTGTTATCATCAAGTCTACCATGTTGATATGTATAGCTGTGGGTAGCACACACTGTAGCAAATTATAGGTTTTTGTTGTTGTTTGGTCGAAAAATGCTTATTTTGTACGAAAGAATTGACCAACAGCGGTTGAGAGGGAGGAAATACCAACAAAATTCGTTTTGAGGTTTTGGAAGACCATTAAGACAATTTTTTGCCTTGTCAGATAATTATACACATTTTTTTTATTATTGTTTCCCCTAACATTAAAATTATTTATTCTGCTCAATACTGATCAAAATCGCTCCAATTCGGTCAACCGACTCAGTTTGGCGGCAGATTAGATATATGTGAGTGGGAATAAATTTGGGTCAAAATTCAGTTTTGACCCATTCTGTAGGAGGAGCTGCCGAGGGGTCAAAAATACAAAAATTGTTCCTTTTCGAGTCAATCGTTAGAGAGAGTCTAAATTTGTATAACATATCCAAAAATCAAACTCTTAGGTCAATTAGAAGAAGAGATATGAGGGGTTTTCCCTTTTTTGACAATGAAAAAGAGCTGTTCCTCCCCTATCACCCCCTCCCCCATCCGACCAAAATGAGCTAAGATCAAATTCGGAATATATATTCAGTTGGGGCTCTAAATATACCTTTTGGGGATCCCGACTTTTCAGCTCAATTGCACCTCCTCACAGTGCCGGAAATATGGTTTTTGACCAGGTCTTCTCATTTTTTGAGTGTTTTCAGTTTGTTCCTCGCATAACCCCCCTCCAAATTGTGCTGGGAAGTTGAAATTAGGTATGTAAAGTCTGTAACGACGTAAATGCACTGGCTTGCTTCTATCCCACCAGAATGAAATAAGCTTTTGGGTAAACTTTCTGGAACCACATATCTAATTTTCCCTTTGAATTCATTATTTGAAAAAATATTATTGAATAAGGATGTAGTGATTCGGTCTCGAGGTTTTATTGCAATGAAATTTTAATGCTGTTTGGGTAAAGGGAATCCTCAAGGTACTTTTATTTCAACTGGCTTCAGGTGGATGCTACTTTTTACAAGTTTGTTTGTCATTGCACAGGGCCTCGTTTTGAAAAAAGGGAGCCCTGAAAAGTTTTTCAATCAAAAACGACTATTTTATGAGCAAAAAGCATGAAGGAAAAATAGTTTTTCAAGTTTTTCGAGATGTTCCGGAATTTTTAAAATTTGTTCTGTCATCAAAAATTTGGTAAATTGAAAAAAAGTTGTAAAAAATGTACAAAACTGATCGAAAGTCACGTAAAAATTTTAAATTGTATGAAAACTGAACTCAATGATGAAAAAATCAGAAAAATTGGGTAGAAAATTGGCAAAAATGAGTTACAAATGCAAAAAATTGATGTAAAATCACGAAAAAATCATTGAAAATCATTGATAATTGACCGAAAATATGGAAAAATGCATAAAATTGACCAAAAATCGCTAAAAATAATTGAAAATTGGATTAAAATGTGACATTTTTACCTTTTTTTAGGTTTTTTGTACTCATGTTAAATAATATTTTTATCATTTTATACATTTTTTGAAGTTTTTCGAAGATTTTTTCGCATTTTTAAACTGCAAATTTCAAACAATTTTCCAAATATTTTACACATTTTCTAAAAATTTTATTTAATTTTTTCACATTTTTGAGATGTAAAATGCCATTTTGAACGGCATTTTCATCATTTTATACGCTTTTAATAGATTTTTTACATTTTTTTTCATAATTTTTGGAATGTAAAATAATTTTTGATCGAATTAGGAGGCGAATAATAAGAATGAAGGGTCCACTTAAACAAGTTGGCATAGGATGTGGCTCTTGATTAATCGATTTTTCGCTCAGAAATATTTTGGAATTTTTTTCTTCAATTTCATTCAATTGATTTGTTTTCAACTTGGGGCTATATTATGGTTGTGTATGAGGGTTTTCAATGAAAAGATTAACAGCTCCCTTTCCCAGTGTTTTCAGAATAATAATCAATGGCCGCGAAAAGGAGTTCATTTCAAAAAGAAAAAAAATTAAAATGTACACAGCTAATCAAGCTGAAATTAAAAGTGAACATAAAAGAAGATGAGCCCATTTACCATACGTTTTCGAAGCGAAGATATGTGCTAGTACTAATTAATATCTAGGCTGATATCATAAATGAAATAATTTACCAAGTAAGCATTTGATAAACGACGACAAGCTCGCGGAGATGGTGTGAGATTAATGTACCCATACGCACCTACTATACTCTTAGGTATACCATATAAGTATACTACAAGTGGTTTTCCTAGAACCTCTTGAAGGAATAGCGCGTGCGATAATGTATAAATGTGCCTATAGTACCTTTAGAGATAGGTAGAGAAGCAGCTGTATTACTTTGTATTGCAACGTTTTATGGATAGTAAATACCTGCATCTATTCATATAAGTAAATCGTGACGAGAAACAAATTGATTTATCCCATCTTGCGCTTGATTAGCAAGGCGATTAAATTAATTATTTTAACCGAGTCAGTTAGATAGACCTGTATTCGAATAGATCGGGTGAAATTGCTTCGTTTATCTTTCACTTCATCCGGATGACCGTCGAAATAGGTGGGCGAATTTTAGATACATTATGGCCACCGGCATCGAACACCTAGCAGTATATGTTAGCAATGGAATGATTTGTAGAGAGTGAGAAAAGTAAGCTGTGAGAGTATTTTTAGTGGACGCGATGGTCATCGTATTATTTTGTATAGCGTGTTACTGTAATGCTTTAGCCAAAGTGAAGCCTTATATACTTTTGTCACATTTACCAAGCTCGTCTACACCTTACTTTGCTTTGTAAGAATCCTCCCATACCAATATATATATGTTCCTTAATCCGGTAGTAAACATTGCTCTGACTTGGAAAATTTTTTCAATATTTGCTGCACACGTGTTGGTAGATAAAATGTTCTTTCTACTAATTTGTGATTGGGTACATCATGTAGTTTGTTATGACCAGAAACTGTCCCCATTTTCATGATCACATGGGGTGGTTTTTGTTCGCTGAATGAGTAACTTCTGATTAAGATCTTGTATTCCTGGTGTATGTATAAGCATAAATATATTCAGTTGGTAAGTTATATTTTTCAGCATTCTGGAGTAATGCTCCCAATGTTTGCCTTACCATGGGTTTCTCAGTCTGATGGTGGTATGCAAGTTTGATTTGTATTTTAAATATTCATATGATACCTTTACTACTGCCCACCCATAGATGAAATAACCACACCTACACTTATCTTACAATAGATTGCCCACTCTCATAATTTAGAGCTGAAAAAAATTCAAAATTCAAATGGTGGTTTAAAAAAATTCTAATTAGTATACATTGGAGTATTTATTTATTTATTTATTTATTTTATTTTTTCAGTGGGTACAATTTATTCTCTAATAAAATTCAGTTGCTGATTATAACACCAAGGAAACCAATTTAAAATGTACGTCAAATCATCGAGTAATGCAGAGAATTCAACACATTTGCTGTAATGTGTTTCATAGATTATGCTAAAGCCTTCGAATTTGTGAACTGAAAAAAAAAACTGTTCCAGATACTAGAAGAAACGGGTGTCCCTGCTCACTTTGTGGAGTTGGTGGAATTGTTAAATGAATGCAACTCAGTGTTGGTGAAGACTGGTGGTGAAGAATTTAGTACTTTTTGGGCAGAGAGAAAAATGAAACAAGAATGCATAAAGTTTCCTCAGGCCTTTAACATACATGGTGGATACATCATGGGATGGGCACTCGAAGACTGGAATCGAGGATTTTCAGTTAGTGGTTAACAAATCTCAAATCTCAGATATGCAGATAACACTATGCTAGTTGCAGTAAATGAAGAGGGGTCAGCAGAGCTAATCAATGGAGTGAAAGGAGTGAGCAAAGAACTAGGATTTCTCATTAACGCTTCAAAGACTAAAGTTATGGTTATAGATGGGATTGGGTGTCTACCAGAGTCTAATATCTTGAAAGAATATTAAAATGTCGACACCTCTGTTTACTTGAGCTTGACAATAGGGGCCAAAGGTGGATTTTCGGCAGAAATACGACGCCGAATTGCAATTGCAGTGAGAAAATCATCGCTGACCAGAGTACAGAATGTCACATGTAATTGGAAGATATCTAAAGAGACAAGGAATATGCTGATCAGAACCCTTGTGTTTCCTGGTTTTTTTTTGTATGAGGTAGAAACCTGGACATTGCAGGCAGATGACATAAGAAGAGTAGATGCCATTGAGATGTGGGTCTGGAGAAGAATGTTGAAGATCCCTTGGACAGGGTGAAAGACAAACAAGTCAATTGTAGAACAATTGTAGGAGCTAGTAAGGCTGAGAGTTCTATGTGAGAACCGTATCATGGGATATTTTGGCCATATGCCCTGAAGGAATGAGGAGTATCTAGAAAAGGACATTCTCTTCAGAAACATACCTGGTTTAAGAGGGAGCGAAAGTTCTCTTACCAGATAGGCTGACATAATGAAAGCACGAGTGGCTGCAGTCATTGTAGCAGCAGAGAAGATGCAGGGCTGTGAATACTATCACACTTTGTTAGCAGCAGTTCAATGGCGAGGACTGCTACCTCTTAATTGAATAAGAACACAGAGTTCTTCTGCCTACCCCTTATGCAGTACTAGTGCGCGACTTTCTATGTCCAGCAAGCATTTCTCAGTTTCATCACATGACCTGTCCAGTACCAATTTTCTTTTTTTGCCACTTGGTTGCAGTCTAGATTTCTTCTTAATTTATTTTTAATTTAGCCAATTTTAATCCCATCTTTTTTACGAATATTCATCATTGAACTTTCCATAGAATTTTGATTAGTCTGCAGTTTGTTGGATTTTTTTTTCGTTAATGACCAAGTCTGACTACTGTAAGTTATTACTGAAGTGACACAACAATTGAAAATTGTGCTTTTTGGTTGTTCAGAAAAGCTGCCCTTCATACTATCTTGTAGGCGCCGAAAATTTTCTAGAAAGATAATTTGACCCAGATGAATGATTTCATGAGTATTTTCTGTAACTTTGTTGGCGATTGTCATCCAAAGCTCCTGATCACTGGACATAATTTTAGTTTTATCGAAGTTAATCATTAGTCCTTCCTTTTACTCTGCTTCATTTATTTTTTCAATGATATGGTTTGATTCATTTGCACTTTTTGCAATAAGAACTATGCCATCAGGGAATCTTTAGTTATTTATCATTTCGCTATTAATATTAATCGCCCTCACTTCACAGTCAAATTTAAAAAAAATTTCTCCCAGAGCACAGTTAAAGGGAAGTGATGGGAGTGGATCTCTTTGTTTACCGCTTTCTCGATTGGAAATGGCAGAGGTATTGATTCCTTGGTCTTTTGAATTTGTAAATTTTATGGACGATTATATTGGTAAAGTTTCATTCCATCAATTGTGGTGTGTAGATTTTGGAGTAACTGCACAGAGTACATGAAAATTTTTTTCCATTTTTGGGTTTAATTATATTTCCATTACGACTGTCAAAAAGTTTGTTGAACATTGGGAGAAATTTCACAGTTCCAATAGCACTTTTTGGCAATACTTCTGCTTCATTGATCACATATCGTTGAAACTATGTGTAGGCCAATTTCCGTACATTTCTCCACAAATGTTGTAATTTGTTGAGTGAGTTTGGTACAGGACATTCCACACAACATAAGCACAATCGCCTGATCAGCAAATTTGCTCACCTTATTGTTACGCTTATCTACAATTCCTTCGATGCAATATTTGTTCTTGTTGTTAGTTAATAACGATGATATTGTTATTTATTCAAATTTTAATCCAGTATAGTGGTCAGGTTCATCCATTTGTTTCATGGGTTGGTGTAAAAACTCAAGGATCGCTACATTCAACCCCATCGTTTAATCATTTAAAATTAATATCCTACGTTCATTTCAAGAGAGCGTTACTCAAAAAAAATTTTATGCATAGTTTTTTAGAAAATTGTTATAAAACTCGAAGAGTTGGCATTTTTTAAAACTTCCTGGGAAAAGGGAAAATGATGAAAACTTGCCAGTAATGATGATTTTGAGTGTAAATGTGTGTAATAATTTCATTTTTGAAAAAAAATTTAAATCATTTTTCAATTTTTGAAAATTAGCGAACCATGAGTTGGTTTAAGGCAGATAATTTTGGACAAAGTTTCGATCACGAAATAGTTAACGATCAGTATTATTTTTTTCAACCTTTCTCATTTAGTACAAATTCTTGATCTGGACTTATGATATTCGTGAAGAATTCATATCAGTCGACTGATAACATGATAATGAGAAGTAGAGAAGAAAATATTTTTTTATTTTTTTTGAAAAGCAGTTATCGTCTTCGTAGTAGACGGAATCTTCATCTTACATAAATGCTTTACGAATGTCTCCTAAACTCTGACAAAATTTACGTTTAAACGTTATAAATCGTTGTATTTCACGTACCTGCCGAGTACCTCTATCTAGTACCTAGTACCTACTAAACATTAGTACTTTAACAATTGTGTGTGTGTGTTTTGTGGTGGTATATTTCTTCGTAGGCAACTACTCTTACTTTCAGTCACATTTACCCTCGTGATGGAAAATTATCATACACGGTCGTTGAAAATTATACCTACGTATGTTACGTACTTAAACACATTATAATAAAAGATTACTTTAACTACACCACGTTCATCGTTCAGCGTTGTGTCGACGTTTTGCTAAAATAAGTAAGTACGTGTAACTCGTCGTAGGGTGCAACATCCCTTATCTTCCTACCCCTCGTAACAAATAAACCCCGATCCTCGGCTTTGTACCTTTGGTCTGACGATTTCGTCGTTGTCGTCGTCGTCGTAGTCGGCATAGTAGGTACCTTATTTAATGGGATATGCGTGGCACTTGAGATGTGACGCGTTGACGCTTAACAGGACTTAGTTCTCATTAGTCCCGAGCTCCTATTCGACGAAAACGTTTTCTAAATTGAACTTCGTACTGTGACTGTGTGTTCGAAGTGAAATTTTATTCTGATGGTCATTATGTTGTATCTGCTACGTGAAATGTTTTGTGTTTTGCATTTTTGTTTTCCTCGAATAGATGCGAATACAAGGTGAGAATTTCTTGTACCGAATACTGCATACACATTGCACCTCTGTAGTTGCAGCTTCCTCTTTGGCTGTATTTTTAGCCTGATTTTCTATGTCTTATAGTCAATAAAAACCAGGCTTTTACGGTCTATCGGCCCCATTTTGGGGTCTGAGAAGACTAGTACGACCATTTTTGGCCATGTCCAATATAATATTTTTATTTTTTTGAAACTAAAAATTATTTGCTCAGCTTGATACCGGCTGAGATGAATGAAATTTGAGAAATATGCTTCGATTGGCGGTGAATTTGATATTCTGCAGTGATGATAACCTGAGGTCAAAATTCATCTGTGCTCAAATTTGGGGGAGGGGATGCTGAGTGACTAAAATATCAGAAATTTTTTTCTTTTTTAAGCCAATCGATAGACAATCCAAAGTTGTATTACATACCCAAAAATCAGCCTTTTTGACCAATTAGGAGGGGAGATATGAGAAGTTTTCCCCTTTGTGACCCTGAAAAAGGGCTGTTACTTCTTGATCTCTCCTCAAAATTGAGTTGAGAAGTTGGAATTTGGTATGTAGATTTGGTAGTAGCCATAAATGTGCTTTTTGAGGGTTTCAACTTTTCAGACCCACTGCGCCTCCTCACAATCCAGAAATGTGTTTTTTTTGGTGCGTTTTCTCATGTTTAGAGTTTGTTTTTTGTATAACTCCTTTCCAAATTAGGCAAGGAAGATGAAACTTGGTATGTACATTCAGTAGGGGTCCTAGACTTACCTTTGGGGACCTCATTTTATCGACCTCATTGCACCCTCTCACAAACCCGAAAAAGTTGTTTGTTGGTTTATCTTATTTTTTGAGTTTGTTCCTCGCATATCTCTCCTCCTCCCCAAAATGGACGCGCCTAAAGTATAATTTTCAGTGTCACACCCCCTTTCAGTGACGAGATAAAAAATCACGAATACTTTTAAAAATAGTGCCTGAATAGTCCCTTGAAAGATTTTAATTCTGAGACTCAAGGTAAAATCGTCCTCTTTATCCTGTTACAGCCTCTTGAGAAAACTTAATTTCTCGTCATTTCTGATAAATCAAATGCTCATAATTTTTCACTGAAACGAGGTTGAGATATGATGTTTGTGGCATTAAAAGGTGTAAATTTTCTTCTGCTGATAACATTAGTTCAATTGATGTGTTCAATCAATCAGTAGGCAACGGTCGTCCTTTGCTACCAAAGCGACTGATCCCGTTGGCGCTTTTATTGTGTCAGCCTCGACAAACTACAGACTAATCAAAATTCTATGGAAAGCTCAATGATGAGTATTTGTGAAAAAGATAGAATTAAAATTCGCTAAATTAAAAATAAATTAAGAAGAAATCTATACTGCAATCAAGTGGCAAAAAAAGAAAAATGGAACTGGACAGGTCATGTGATAAAACTATTCGGTACTCTGGTCATCGCTAATTTTCCCACTTCAATTCGACGCCGTTTTTATGCCGAAGATCCACCATTGGACTCATGTCTATAGTGGATTTTCTGTGCGATAACAAAATTTTGAGTAATTCTACAAGAATTATGAAGTTTTTGGTGGCACGTTTTCCTCATTATTGGTGTTGGAAGACCCTTAAAATATGTTCTATTGGACTTATTTATGATCAATTGTTGCCCTTTTTACTCCAATTCAATCCTTCGTATTTTTTTTTCTGCAGCATCAAACAATTGCAAAGTCAAAGTCCTCGTACAAAAAACTAACCTCGAATTCATGTCCAACTAATCAAATGACTTCGATCTGGATGCACTTTGCATTCATTTAATCCAAATTCTCAAAAAGCAATACTACTACTTTAAGTAACATGGCTTCTTAAAAAAAAAAAAATCAAATAAAAATTATTGTGAAGATTTATTTGAACTGTTCCTTTTCTATAGTTATGAAAAAAGTCAAAATATCACCAGGAGTTCAGTCATGTTGGGTTCAAAATACTCGAAATCTAACAAAATTGTAATAATATGTCAAATATATTATTTATAGCAGAATAAAAAAGAACGATATGAGTAAACTGAAAAATGATATTATCTTATCTACTTTTCTTTTATTGGACCATCGATGTTATGCTTGCTTTATCGTTTAAATTGTATCAAATTTCATATGGCTATTTTTCGTAAATGAGGTACACTAGAATGCAGTTTAGCCGATTAAAATCGTTGCAATTTATGCAAAATACCCGTATCTTATCCTCTTATCATTTCCTACTTCGTAAAACTTCTATTTATGATTTATGTAATGACCATGTACTGTACCTGTTTGTGTTTGTCTTTGCATCGCTGAGCTGTTTGTGATAATGGTAACTTACGTGGAATTTATATCAAGACTAAAATATTAATTTACGTAGGTGTTAATTTTTTTGCGACATTTAATGAGGTCTGCATTTGGATACTGGGCGATAAAATATATTTTAGTGCTCATCCTGGTCTTCAAACCCGTTCAAAGTGTTGAGATTTTTTCAACGTGTATTTTTTTGAAAATCATCAAAGCGGTGATAAAGATCTCATTAAATTGATAAAATTTTTTTTATAAGAGGGAATAATTTATAGGTAATTGGCTGTGGCGACAATTTTTTTTCATACCCTGATGAAGTTTTTGTATCGTAAATTTGTTTCATATCCATACTTGTATCGTAAATATAGTGATAGATATTCATCGTTGTAATAATATATTCAAATTATTACGTATATGGTACCGATCGCGTATACTTTTCTAATACGAGATAGATATTTTTTTTTTCGTCATTTTCATCCGCTGATTGCTGATTTTACCATCGATATTACCCCGTACCCCGAAGCTACCGGCGATGGCGATACAATGAATAAATTGAAAAGAAATCAACTTTTTCCTCCTAATTTAATCGGTCGGTGTCGTTATATCTATCTTTTTAATGTAGATATTCGCCAGCTACATCTTAATAAAGAAGCTGTTAATAGTTGGGCACAAATGGTGAAGTTTACCTTCATCGAAATTTGTATCCATCTGTGTACATAACAAGCATCTTATTCATATTCACGTATGCTACAAAATCAGCTTCTATATGGTACTCCTTCGCGGTAATCCTAATTAATGGTGGTTTTTTTTCCTTCGCTATCAAAGTCTTCGTGCCTGGTTTTGTATACGAGTAAATAGTTTTACGAAATAAATACCTTGATGAATGAGTTTATTATGAAAACCCCGAAAGGTTGTGATTTTTTTTTTTAATATGAAGTGAAAAAATTGCGAGGATGGGAATTTTTTTGAAAAGTTTGGCGAGTTAGGCGATGTTTGTTTGATGATTTATTTTTAGTGAGAATTTTTTCAACTTGAACATGAGAAGATAGATAAATAACTTACTGCATTAGACAAAGGTGGTATAGGGCATTTAGAGTACATGAAGATTTTTAGTAAGAAGGAAAAATGGATGTAAAAGTGTCTGAGAGAACGGTGGAATTTTATTCGAAATATCGAGCGAATTGCTAAATATCTTGAATTTAATCAACTTCTAATTTGTATAATCGTTGAATTTTTTTTATGTGCTTTAGTATTTTATAAAGAAAAAATGATAAAAAACCTAAAACAAAATTTTTAGAGAACAAATTGCGAAATAAACAAGGTTCAAGTGTAGACCACGGACTTTTCCAGGAAAGAGGCTTTGAAAAATGTCCATTATCAACTCGAATGCAGTTTTTTACTCTCATTAAACAATGAAGATTTTAGTAGTAAGATTGTGGATGCCCAAGCGGAACGAGAGCGAAAATGATGGGGAAAAACGTATTTTTAATGGTCGAAAAATGTATCTTTGGAAAAATCTTGCTCAGTTTACACATCTTCTGGAAAGCTTGGATCCCCAGAATGTTGAAGCTTGAGGAAAAAGTTTTCATTCAAAAATACTATTGCGCTCAGAAAGTCTTGAAAAACGTAGAAAATCGATCAAACTTGGTAAAAAGGCATACATGGGCAGCATATTTGAAATTTTGAGATTGGGTTGATCTGTGATCAAAATTCAGTTATACCCAATTGGTGAAAACAGAATCAAAGCGTTATGACAACTCTGCAGTGCGATATGGCAGAGCCATAAATGGCCCACTGAATGGTGACAATCGCTCTAATTCCACATGGTAGCCAAGTTATGTTACAAATCCTAAACCACCGGACCAAGGCGTATCTACACAGGCAAATTCCACCTGAACAAGCTGAGTTCATGCCAGGAAGAAGCACAAGGGAACAGATAATGAATGTCCGGAAAATCATCAAAAAGTGCAGGGAGTTCAACATATCTGTAGTGATGTGTTTCACAGATTACGCCAAAGCCTTTGACTGTGTGAATTGGAGGAAGCTCTTCAAAGTTTTAAGAGAGATGAGAGTCCCTGCTCATATAGTAGATGTGGTGGAGTCTATTTATGTATTCAATTCTGTGATGGTAAGAGTTGATGATGAAGAATCTCTAAGGTTTTTCCACTGGAACAGGTAGTGCGTCAAGGATGCATATTATCACCGCAGTTATTCAACATCTATGGTGAGCACATAATTCGTGAGGCTGTAGAACATTGGAATGGTGGTTTTTCCAGTGGAGGAAGAAGAATCTCTAATCTGCAATATGCAGATACCACCTTGATTGCTTCTGATGAAGAGGAAATGGCAGAGCTTGTCAACCTGGTGAAGAAAGCCAGCGAAAAACTTGGGACTTCGTATGCATATATCAAAAACAAAAGTCATGGTAGTGGATCGGGCCACGTGTCTTCCAGTTTCTGCAGCTCTGAGGGAATACGAAAGGTCAACACTTTCGTATTTTCAGGCTCCATCATCGAAGCAGATGGTGGCTCGTTGGCAGAAATATGGCGCCGCATCATTCTAAGCAAATCAGCTATGACCAGACTGCGTAATGTCACATGTAATAACAGAATCTCCAGAAAGACAAAGAAGAGTGTTTTCTCTGATTTCTTATATGCTGCGGAAACACGGACGTTGAAAGCAGATGATAAAAGAAAAATCGACGCCTTTGAGATGTGGGTCTGGCAAAGGATGCTGAGGATACCCTGGACAGAATGACGAACCAACATTTAAATCGTCAACAAAGTACAGGAGCTAATCAGGCTAAGTGTTTTATGCGAAAAACGCATTCTAGGGTATTTTGGACGTGTAACCAGAAGAGAAGTCGGAAATCTCGAAAAAAACATTCTCTTTGGGTGATCTGACATCATCAAAGCGCGAATGGGCTCTGTGATAAGAGTTGCTTCACAGGAACGGGATTGTAATAGATGGCCGCACCTTTTTAGGTGCAATACCGCCATAAACGACTGAGACCTATTGATGGTGAAATGGGAGAGGGGAGGTTGTGCTGAGAGGTTTAAATCGCAAAAATGGCTCCTTTGTAAGCCAATCGACAGGCAACCGAAGGTTGTATAACATATCCAAAAATCAGCTTCATAGGTCAATTAGGAGGTAAGATATGGAGGGCTTTCCCTTTTTTGACCTTGAAAAATGGCTGTTCTTTCCCTATATCTACTTCAAATTGAGCTAGGAAGTTGAAATTTCGTATGTAGACTTATTAGTGACCATAAATGTACCTTTTGGAGGTTTCAAATTTTCAGCCTTATTGCGCTCCTTCACAGCTCCAAAAATGTAGTTTTTGATAAGTTTTTCTTATTTTTGAGTTTGTTCTTCGCATAACTCTTTTCCAACTTGATCTAGGGAATTGAAATTTAGCATGAGGGGTTTGTTTTAGTGTAAAATAGTACTCGAAATTACAATCTAGGTTCCTTTTACACCGATATAGGTGTGTTTATTTGTATCATGCGTAATCTCAACGCAGACTCACCTCCTATCTGCAGAATGGGCCATTCCCTCGCTTCAAATAAATAAATACCAACGTACTACGTAATTTACTATTCAACCTATACTAATATTGCGTCGAAGATGGAAATTACATGAAACGGAAAGAAAAGAATTGGATAGATTAAAGAGGCTTATCATCTTGTATTTTCATTCTCATCCATACATTCACCCTTGCCTCCTTTCTTTCTGCATAATGCCATAATATGAAATGAGTTTAGATTGTTATGGAACGTATAGCATGCGGTGTATATACTACCATAGAAGAGCACAGAATATAAACGTATACAACCTACGTACCTACTACCTATCTCTACCTTATAAACGTTGTATAAAAGTGGAATTGTCACCCTTAAATCACCCCACAATCACCCTATTTCCATTTAAAAGATGCACTTTGGTCGATTATTTATTAGTATACGGTATTATTATTACTATTATGGTGGATGGTACTATATATATGTACGTACCTAAAGGTATACCCATTCTTATACTATACCACTCGAGCACTCGCGGAATGTGCACGTTATGGTTTAACATCTGATCCAATGTGAGTGAAAGAAGAGGGTGTCAACTATCTTACGGGTTTACTACTCTCTGCCAAAAGATCACTGATGGTCTCTTCTGCTTGATATTTACTGTTGATTCTTTTCTTAATTTTACTGCACAACGACGTATATGTGTAATGCGCATTGGTGCATACTGCATAGTGAGCTATTGTGTATAAGTATACATATGGTTATGGTCTTAATGTGTAGGTCTAACTATACTGCTTGGATATTGGTATTGTTTTCTCGTTTGGTAGTCAGACTAAAGGTGCAATGGATAAAATAATATAGAGATTCACAACATCTCTATGATACTTGTGGTTTGTAGTATGTTGGAAATGAGCATGGATGTATATTGATAAAAGGTCTCAGATAATGTCATATCGAGTGTTTCGATTCGATAAAGGGTTACATTGCGTATCAATGTGGGTATTATAATTATATACCTTGAATTTACCTTACCTATCGATCACTATGTACGCATAATGTGAAAATTATACCGTACTTATTGTCTCTGTTAATCAAATAACATGGCCTATAGCTTCTTATATGTCTCTTCTTCATCAGTATTATTATAGTCAACTGCGTACGTACAAGTTTATTATTGTAACACGACGAGTGACGCACCAAGGGAGGCTTATTATAATATGCTGTACCATGCTAAGTAGCAAGTCCAATGTACCTATCATTTTATTTTGGAGAAATAAGCGAAGAGAATCGATAAGATATGAATAATAACTTGGACAAGAGTTACGAAATAATTTGTGATTTATTTTGTTTCGGTTTTGGTTTCGGACATGTACGAGTGAGAATTTTTTTAAGGTATATTATTGGTTGTTTTTTTTTCCAACTCATTTAAATACTTGACTTATTGATCGTATGCATTTTACATACCTGTCTTGTATGTACCTAGATTACTTACTCTACGAGACGAAAAGCAACGATATTGAAATTTACTTTAGCTCTTCTCAGTATAGGGTGAGACTTTCTCTATCGTTGGTTTAATTATTCCAAAATGGTATCAGTACCATTTGTACGGTAAGAGTGTGCATTACGTTTTAATGAGTTTTGTTGTTCTTGATACCTGGAAGGCACTCGTTTGAACAGTCGAGCGAGTAATGCTCGTGTAATGAAATTACGAAATTTGCGTGTAAATATCTGTACCGAATAAAATAGCGATTAGGTTTTGTATTGGATTTTGAATGTGGTAAAATTAACTTCTCGGTTTTTCGAATGATGAAATAAACCCGTACTTACTATTTATTATATTTTACTCGTATCTTTTAGTAGAACTTGAAATGATTCGCTGGGTTTATCGAAGAAAAGCCTCGAATATTACACAATTTCAGGTACAGCATGCTTATTTTTTTTCATTCTCGATGGAGAAAATTTCACTTGCTATCGTTCACAATCACTCAAATTTCATCAATAGAATAGGCTCGAGTTGGTGACCAAGTCATGGTATTGAATTCTGATTGATATGGGGTCTAAAAATAGATTAGTTAGAATTTTGAAGTGGTAATGAGAGGAGATGAAAATCTAAAAAATGAAAATTCTGTCTTACCAATCGATAGGAAATCGTCAGAATTGTCATTTATTTCAGCAACTGTAGATAATGAAGAACTTATATTGGAACCAAAGTGCAAATTCAAGCTGGCCGGCGGAATCCTTGAGTAAGAAATATGAAATCAAGAGAGGTACGAGACAAGGATGTCTACTCTTTCGACAACTTTTCAATATACATGGTGTCCCATGATAAGTCTGCCAAAATGTAACCGTAGGTAGTACACACTGAAACGAACAAACAACTTTGTTGTTGTAGGTTGTCTATCCTGAAAATTGAAGGGGCTGTGATTATTTTTTCCTCCACGATATTTAAATTTCTATGGAAATAAATTTTTTCAAAAACATGAATTTGATTGCAAAAATCAAAAATATTAATAAAAGTAAAAAAAAATATTATGTAATGTGTTGAAGTAAATTTTTTCTGTACATTTTCTCATAAAGGAAATTTTTTTCATTGCAAACTTAAATTTACAACTGTTAGTGGATGCTACATGTCTTTTAGGGTAATTTTAGTTATGTACAAAAAGTTGAAATAATAAAAATTTACAGAACTGTATTGTTTTAAAAATCCAATTGAAATTTTTTCAATCAACGTTGCACTCTACATTTCATTTTTTTCAACTTTTTGTAGATGACCATTACCCTAAAAGACATGTACTATCTACCAAAGGTCACAAATTTTGGTTCGCGATAGTAAAACTGTTCCTTTTGGGAAAACGTACAGAAAAAATTTACTTTCAACACTTCATACGTCCTTGAATTTCGATTCTATAATAATTTCTTACATAATATTTTCTTTTTACTTTCATCAGTAGAAATCATACCTACAAAGTATATTTTTCAATGAGAGTAGGTAGGAAGCAGGATCCCCTCTACTTCTCCGGCTGAGCATTTCAGTGCTTGTCTATGTCAGATTATTATTCAACCAAAAAAAAAGTAGAGAAAATAAAACAACCAGAAATGTAAGGGAAAAAAATAGACTATGAAAATATCAAAGAAAAGCCATGAAGTTTGATTTTGAAGCTCTGGATGCCTATGGTGTGTCTTCAGGGGTGCGTTGACTTTTCAATCCTAAACCACATCTTTACAAATTTTACGAATTCGGTTCTTTACTGTTCTTGAACTTTTGTTCACCTGTCCATATCACTTTAATTAACTTAGCGGTTTGAAACTTTGTACTTAGATCAAAAAGGTACCTTTGCAGAATCTCGACTGTTCATCTTCGAACTTTCGTGTTTGTATTAATTACCTATTTGAAAAGGTCGCCTGAAGTCCTCGATGAATTTTTATGAAAATCTTTTCTTTCTTCGATTTTAACGTGATCATATGGTATTTAATACTTGAATAAATTTATTATAAATTAAGATGTATGTACTTTTAGCTATTTGAAAGTGCAACGATGTGTTAAAAATTTGAATTTCAAGGCTGTAACTGAAAATATACTGTATGAAATATCCATCATATCTTGATTTTTCATTTGAAACCCTAATTACTTAGAGGAAATTTGAATACGATCAATTTTGATTTATTTTTTTTTTACGAATCATGACGGCGATTTTTACATTGCTGATTCGGATTTGCTGATCATTCATGCAATTTATCATTTGTTATTTTTTCTTTTCAATTTTGGATAATTATTATCTATAATGTTGTTCAACGCTTCGTTTTTTCTGTAACCAGCTAGCTTATGTCAGAATTATCTCTTTAGTTTGTTGAGAAATGAAACCATTTAATTAGCATTTTCATAGCATTTCTAGTATAATTAAGACGTGCGTTGAAAAGTTAGGCAGTGATCAGACGACTTGTAGAGTAAAAATTGGTTGTTAATTTAAAATCTTGGTTCTCTTGTGCTTTTTGATGTTTAAATAAAAATATTGTGTCCCGTTTGTTGGGTCATTTCGCTAACTTCTGGTCAGTTTGAGAAAAAAAATAAGAAATTTTAAAAGGACTGGAGTGGTAACAAAGTATATAGCCGAGCAAGATCCGGAAAGGCAGTGTTGCTGATGCACCGAAAAGGTTGTTTCCTTGCTTTAGAATTTTGATTTGCGATAGGGTTAAAATGCGCTAAGAGAAGGTACATGCATTCCTTTATGTACGTACGTGTTACTTTTATTAAGTAATATAAACACACCATTACTATCCCATTAATATGTAAATTTAATGCACATTTAACCTAAGTGAGTAGCCGTAAGGTCTACTATTTGTTACTGTTCGAGCTAAGAGAGAAGAATGGGAGAAGGGATATGAAAAGAAAGAAAAAAAAGAGAGAATAAAACAAATCGAAAATACAAAACGTGTACGGTGAATTTGCATATCGATGTAAAAAATCTTAATTCTTATCAATCGCACCATCGAGATGAAACGTAACACTTTTTGTTATCTCGAAAACCCGTCTAAACCAGCTGCATAATATCTCCCACTTTTTCTTTTTACTCGCTAGTATGTGTAGAGTGTACTCACAACAATTGATTCGTTCGTGTACGTGTACTTATTAAAGTTCTTTGTTTTTTTTTTTTCTTTTTCAATATATTTGGTTCCTATTACATAGGGCTACCTGGATGGTCAGTGGTCATCGTAACTAAACCAAATGGGAACCCATTTTTCGTTTTTGTTTAGCCTGATTTTCTGTACGATAGTGCCAAAAAACAAGGATATTATGGTATAGCTACCTGTTGAAAGGGGGGGGGGGGAGGAGGTTCTAACAAAATTCGCCTTGAAGTCCTAGAAGACCACATTTTTGGTGATGTTAGATGTTTATTTTATTTTTTTATTTTTTCCCCAAGACTAAAAATTATTTACTCCACTTGATACTGACCAAAATGGCTCAAATTCGGTCAATAGGCTTCGTTTGGTAACTGATCTGATATATATAAATAGGAACGACCTTGAGTCGAAATTCCGTTATGCCCAAATTTGGGAGAGGGGGTGCCGAGGGGCCAAAATTGCAAAAAAAAAAAATTTCGAGCTGATTGATAAACAATCTAAAGTTGCACAATGTATCCAAAAATCAGCCTCTTAGGTCAATTAGGTGGGGAGATATGAGGATTTTCCCTCTTTTAACCTTCAAAAAAAAAGGTATTCCTCCCTTATCTTCCCTCCAAATTGAACTAGAAGTTGAAATTTGGTATATACATTCAAGAGAGGTTCTTGAAGTAACTTTTAAGAATCTCGACGTTTCAGCCCCATTGCAGCCCCCCTCTACTACCCTTATCACTGATCAGAAAAAAGTACATTTTTTTCGTGTCTTGTAAATATCGAAATTTGACTTCTGCAAATCATTGAAAACTACGGTTTCATTTGCAAGCTGAGAGTCTTTTTTGAATGAATATTTATTCTCCAAGTAAAGCTTTTCGTATCATAAATTACATTTCATATGTATAATGGAATAATTCTCACCCATGAACTTCTTCTATAGGAGTAAAATTATGTCCGAAGCTTCTGAATGGAATTTCAAATTCCAAAGTTCTCAAACACGACGAAGTCGAAGAGTTTGGTTCAACGCCAAATTACAAGACTCGGAAATCGTCTGTACGCGTATAATTTTCAACCAAAGGAAGGGAAAAAAATACTACGACGAAAAATTCAGTCCCCTGTTGCAGTCTGAAATTAATATTTGTCCCATAGGTATTGACACCATCGAGTCGCCGTCCTCATTTATCACGAACCCAGTTCAAAAATAGTTCAAACAAGGATGCAGTTGCGTGTCAACATCTCCAGTACCATGATCAATTATTGTCCAATCTGTGGTGTTCTTTGTTTCACACTGCTTTTAATTTAGTTTAAAACATTTGAATAAGAATTTTATACCAGATAACGTCATTTTAACGTACCTAGATAAAGGTATAGCTAAACCTGCATGTAAAATTATCATCTTACTTTCATCCAACTATGTAAGAATTTTTTCCCTCGGAACATTATTCATCTATAGAAATACCAACTTACTACATTTGCAACGCGCAGGTAAATAAGGCTAATTTGTGTATAGCTGGGTAATTAACCGATGTAATCTGTTGGTGTGTAAATTTTCCTATATAAAGAGTTCAAACGTGGCTTAATATTTTCGCGGAAACGGTAAAATTAAACGGCTTCTATAAGATATTAGGTACGTAGCAACGTACCTAAGCTGGAAGGGTCTCTCTGTGCGATCTCTTCGCCATCGTACGTCGCGTCGCATCTTGTCCGTCCGTCCCTCTAAGCTTTTCTTGCGCGTTTCGCGTTTTAATTAACTTCTGCTCCGGTCCCACGTCGTCGGGGAGTAAATTTTTCATCATCAAAGGATTTTCGCCGAACAGCCTTTTTGGCTCGTTTGCTCGTTCGCGAATTCCAAATTGAAATCTCACGATTTAAAATACTACCAGGGTATCGCCGCCACTCCTTGCCCTGTCTATTAATTCGATTCGATTTGAATTTTCACACAGTCTGAAGGAAAATGAAGTATCTCGTCTTCGTTGCCTTGTTTCTTAGAATAAATCTTTTTAATGGCGTATATTATTTTTTGCATTGCAGTGAAATTTGAATATTTAATTTTATGAAAATGAACAATTTCCAGGGATGTTGATATTCTCATTGTATCCCAATTCAGAAGTATTGTAAACTAGTTATAATTTCAGGTAATTACGTTGTTAGTATTTTTTTTTTTTTGAAAGTTTACGTCTCACGTGTTCGGGGGGGGGGGGGGGGGGGGGGGGGGGTCCGGTGTATGGTGTTTTTAGATTTGGCCAGGTTTAGATTACTTGAGACGTTATTCTCTCCCTCGTGGCCTTTTCCAATATAGAATTTTGATCACGCGAGTTCCTCACATTTTAACTCATCGTCTCCGATTCGCTGGAAAACTGGATTAGTCGATTTGGTGACAATGAAATTTTCAGTCCTCGAAATTATGTAGGGTAGATTTGGCAACGGTTTGAAAATCCTGGAGAAATTCCAATAATTTACTGGAGGCTTCAGAATGGTTGGAAATCACCAAAAATGGTTAAGCAGAATCGGTTTTAAATAGGAATCAAGTTTCTGGACAATTTCGGTATTTTTGAATTTTTAAAATTTTTAGCTGCTAAAATTAATTTAAGCAAGTTTACCGTTGGTTTGAAAATCTTGGAAAAATTTTTTAAATTTTTTGGAAGCTCCAGAATGGCGGGAATTGGTTAAAAAGTGGACTTTGCGGTCTATATAATAATCTAATAACCTTTTTTCAGACTGTTCGTTACGGTAATATTGGTTTTTAAATTTTGAAAACCCGCTTAACCGTGCCTTAATTAATTTCAGCAGTTGAAAATTGGGATTTGTGAAATTTTTTGGCATGTTCTTTCCATTTGTCCAAGTTTCGTTCGAATCACAGTTGACGGGTTCGAGTGGTTCCCTTGTCAGAGCAATTTTCACATTTCCAAGTTTCAAACGGAAAATACCAAATCTGTATCAGTTTGTTGGCCCTCGATTTAGGTTTTTTACATGTAACTGCCAAACACGCAATAGGACCATTTTTAGCCAGATTTTCTGTGTCATATCGTCAATGAAAACCAGGATATTAGGGTCTACCAAGATATGACGGGAGAAGGGGGAGAATTTCAATCAAATTTTTTTTGTAGTTTTAGAAGATTATTATGACCGTTTTTGTCCATGTCAGATATTTATTTTTACCCCTCCCCCTCCAAAATGAAAATTATTTGATCAGCTCGATACTGACCAACATCGCTGAAATGTTGACCGGGGGGGTCACTATTCAGTCATGGCCTAATTTGAGGGAGGGGATGCTGGGGCGCCAAAATTGTTCCTGTTTAGGCCGATTGCTGGAGAATCCAAACTTGTGTAATTTATCCAAAAATCAGTCTTCTAGGTCAATGAGAAAGGGAGATACGAGGGATTTCCTTTTTTTGATCTTAAAAAAGGGCTGTTCCTCCCTCACCTTCTTTTTTAAATTGAGCCGGTTTGGGGTTTTAGATGAGCATTAGGAATATTTTTAGCAGTATAAAATATTTATATTTATTTTTTTTATTTTATATTTCCCATTGATTAAAAATCTTTTATTCTGCTCGATACTAACCAAAATCGCTGTAATTTGGTCAATGAGATATGTATGTTTGGGTACGACTTTGGACCAAAATTAAGTTATACTGAAGTTTGGGGGAGGGGTGCTGCGGGGTCAAAGTTGCAAAAAAATGTTCGTTTTATCCAAAAATCAGCCGCCTAGGTCAGTTAGGAGGAGACCCCTATTTGAGCTTGAAAAAAGACTCCCATCTCTCCTCCAAATCGAGCTAAAAAGTTGAAATCAGGGATGTGTCCTACATGTGCTTTTTTTTCGAGTGTCGACTTTTCAGCCTCATTGCACCCCCCTCTTAAGGTGGAACTTCGAGTTTCGTGTTTTTTTTCATCGCATACTTTTTTTTGTCAGAGGCAGAGTTTTTAAGAGAAATTAATTTTGCGTAATAGTTCGTTTTAAGGTCGTAAATGAAAAATAATTGCGCGTATTTCGAGGAATAATGTTAATTTTAAGTAATGGAACAGTTGAATCCATTTGAAAAGACGCTGAATTAGAATTTTTTCCATTTTTACGAAATTTTAGCCAAGTTGGTTCCGTTGAAAATTTCTGCAGCATTTCTTGAAAACGACTGAACGGAATTCGGTGAATTTTCGATATATTGTTGTAAACAATACCACTGACACGTGCACAGAGCCTTTTTTTGAATTTTTTACTTCAGATCAAAGTTATTTGAGCTTGAAGATACTTGGAAAAAGTGCTTTCGTTTAGCACGATAATATTCTCGCTAGGTGAAAAAAATCCAAAAAAATAGCTCTGTACACGTGTCGAGGGTACTGTTTACCACACAACATATCCAAAATTCATCGAATTCCGTTCAGTTGTCTTCGAGAAATCCTGCAGAAACTTCCGATGGAAAAAATATGGTAGAAATTTCTCAAAACTGGCAAAAATCCCGATTGAGCTTTTTTTCAAATGGTTTCAAATGTTTTATTATTTCAAATTAACACTATTCTTTGTATTTTGCTTAATTTCTTTTTTTTCATAACTAACTCTCAAACGAGAAAAAAATGGATAAATTCATTTGTCTAAAAAATACTACCTTACAGATCGGATATGCTATTGCTTTGCAACGCCAAGTCCCACCTTAACCTCAAAAAAGTTGTTTTTGTTTCAGGTTTTCTTATTTTTTACGTTTATTCCTCTCTTATCTCCTCCTCAAATTGGGCTTGGAAGTTGAAATTTGGTAGGTAGATTTAGCATGTAAGTCCTACATGTGCCGTCAACTATTCAGCCCTATTGAACTTTCCCTACCCTTACCAATGATTAATTTTGATTCTTATTCATTCTCTGGATCTTATGGTTTTTTTTGATGAGCATTTTTTTTTCAATAATTCTCGTATTAGCGGAAGATTTCTATAAATTCACTGGCGTTCAAATCTACGTCGAGTTGGACGCCTGGGGTCGTATATGCTTTACACGCGAATACATACGTTTACGTAGTATACGAGGATTTAACTCGGAGAAAAATTATTATATCAAACAACAAAACGGTGGGAAGAAGTTGGGCTTGTTTTTGATAATGATCCGTGACTGGCAGACACAGCCAAGTTTAGCTTTATGTACAGTAGCCTACGTAATATGTAGACGTACGTAGGTTAGGTACGTACACGTTACATGCATTTACATTCCGCGTAGACCTAGCCTATCTTCGACAAAAGGTCCCAAGGGTTCTATATACGTTTACAAAAGCTAACCGCATTACAAAAGCCTCCGACTCTTAGTGTTTTTAAAGTATCATTCGGTTGAAAAACGCCCAAGAGTGTGTATTTATACGATACGTACCTACTATACACTTACACGTATATTTCTTGCCTGCCTACCGTATTTACAATAAGTAAGTGAGTAAGTAAGTAAGTGGAGGTGCGTACACACTACACACATCGAAGGTAGCGGACTGCGACTCGACGACGGAGTAAAGATACTTCTCTGTGTGTCGATGTGTGTTTGTATAGTATTTAAAAACAAACTAACCCCCCTTTGTGTGTAGTAGTAACACGTACATGGACGTCGACGTATATATATACCTCTATGTATGTATTGTATAATATGAAACATTTACATAAACAGCGTCAAGGGTGATTATACCACGCACACAAGCCCCCGAGCTAACGATATCATCGTCCGAAGCTACGAGCTACGTCTGCGGTACCCTTCGTTCGCCTTACTCATCATCACAATAGTATCTAAATTACATTGTACAAAAACGACGATACGATAGGGTACCTCTACCTACCACATCGTATAGTAGCTTACTAGTATACTACTACTACATATACAAAGTATCATCTATCGTTATATTACAATCGTATCTGTACAGTGTACCTCTACCTACCTACTTACCTACCTTCGATAGTGTGTAATTGAATTAATTTTCAGTAAAGTCGCTATAAATTTCGATTGTGGATAATTTTTACGCATACAACAATCGTTGCAACGATCTGCCCTTAATCGTTTATAGCGGCGAAAAATCTCCGCACCGTCTGCATCTGATTTTTTAGGTTTTTTTTTTCCTTTTTTTTCTACCCACGTGTATACCAGGGCGTATGTGTATATTATATAAGATGTACGACGTGTGCGGACCGTACGTACGTATACAACTAATATGCTGTCAACCAATACCTATGACGCCTGGAAAAGGGTATTCTGCTCTTTTGGTACCCGTCCTGCCTTATCGTTGTTTACAAGTTAATCACGTTGCACCACAGATTGAATGATACTGTATAAATGCTTACTTATATAGCGCGAAATGCACAAAGAGAAAGAGCAACGAGATGAACTGACACGTCCAACGTCCGTTCATGTCATGCATTTTTTTTTATTATTTTTTTCATTTTTTGCTGTGTATTACTGTGTAGTTTGACAAGTATCTTGTTTGGAATCCATAGGGGGTAGGACCACCCAAGGTGATAATTTTTCTACAATCCCCTCTTGCGATTATATCCGTTTAATAGTTTTTTTTTTCTGAAGCATTGAGAGCTGGGTTTGGATAGATGATGATTTGAATTTTTAAGACAAGGAAAATTCGAAGAACGTGTTTCTCTAATTGATGGGATTTTGAATCGCCCAAATGATATTCGTAAAGTGGAATGAGAAGTTGATTGGTGGTAGGATGTAGATTTTTCCAAAATATTATATAAGAAGTTACTAGGGACCATAAAATAGAAAAATATAGTACCAATTTTTGGAGAGTGCATCTCAAAAAATTATTGTTCAAGGTGTATTGCCATTTGTGGATAGGTAAGATTTTTTTTTAATATTTTTGTCAGCTGCGTCGCACAATGGTCCTGTAGATCCCTCAAAATGCACGAAATAGCGAAAACAAAAACTTCACTGATCAATTTGACAACAGTATTGAATTATTATGCAAATACCAAAAGTCCAAAAACAAGCAACCGAATTACGTGGGGGGGGGGGGGGGGGGGTGATCAATGAATTCAATTTTGACTCCCTAGAAGACTGTTGGGGCACTTTTTAACCATGTTAGATATTTATTCCTTTTTATTTATTTATATTTTATTGTTTTTGCGAGACTAAAAATCATTCAGGCAATAGGATTGAATTGATCACAAACTTTAAAGCTTTGAGCGAGGATGACCTTCGGTCAAAACTCAGTTATGCCCAAATTTGGGAAATGGGGTGCCAAGTGGCTAAAGTAGTAAAAATTGTTCGTGTTTAAACTAATCGATTTAAAATCAAAAATTGTGTAGCATAGTCAAAAATCAGCCTCTCAAGTCAATTAGGAGAGGAGATTTCCGGGAAATTATACGATTTCTGAATTGACTACCGCGTAGTGAAATACGTCTTCTTATTATGTTGGACCTCACGTTATTGGTCGTAATTTTATCTCAAAAACCTAGTTATAATTGAATTAATTTATGAAGATACCTATTTGAAACGAGAGCTAGATGAAATTACATCGAATATTTAATTTCGTTTGTATCGATCAAGTACTAATGAAATGTGTTATTTGTTTGTTATAGGTAAGACCACAGTAGAAACTGAAATTATTTCTTGACTATTTGGATGAGTACGGAACAGAGATAATTTAATGTTTATTTATATGTGGTAAGTGTCATAGCGAGTTTTTCATCACTCAACTCGATGGTTGGAGTACTTTGACGATCTATTTATTTATTTACTGAATTTTGTTGTCATTGAGATGATAGAGAGAGAAGATGCTGATGAAATTGCAGATAAAAATTCTTGATTACTCGGTCTACTCTTTTTTTTTTTTTTTTTTTTTTTTTTCGTTCATCTGATATAACTGATATAAATAACCGCGTATGATTTGCAACATCAATTGCCAGATTTGAAATAGAAATGTTGACATTGAACGGATTTACCCTTCAGAATTATGAATCAAATACCAAGGCAGCTTCATTCCGCTTGGATTCTGCAAGACTTTCAATCAGTTCTAACAATTTTGTCGAGATTTTTATTCTGTATTTTTGTTCTTTCCTTTTTCGAACTCCTTAAACTATTCAATTTTTGAGATTTGAAAGTTGAAAAAATCTACCAAAAAACCACATATTCAGGGGGTGTGCGGGGATGCAATGGGGCTGAAAAGTCGAGTCTCTCAAAAGGCACATCTAGGACGTACCTAATTTCAAGTTCCCAACTGATTTTGAAAGGGAATTCTGTGAGGAATAAACTCAAAAAAATGAGAAAAATAAGAAAAACTTATCAGAAAACCACTTATTTGCGGCTATGAGCGAGTGCAATAGAGCTAAAAGGTCGAAACCCTGAAAAGGCACTTTTAGGGCTCCATCTAAATTATACATACCAAATTTCAACTTCCTAGCTCAATTTGGTGGGGAGAAAGGAGACGAGCAGCCTTTTTTCAACGTCAAAAAGGGGGAAACCTTCACATCCCTCCTCCTAATTGGCTTAGGAGGTTGATTCTTGGATATGTTATACAACTTTTGACTCTCTATGAATTGGTTTAGAAAAGTGCAATTGTTGCGTTTTTGGCCCCTCAGCACCCCTTCCCCCAAATTGGAGCATAACTGAATTTTGACCCAAGTTCATCTCCACTCATATATATCTAATCTGCCGCCAAACTGAGCAGATTGCCCGAATTGGAGCGATTTTGTTCGAGCGGATATAGCGGAATAAATGATTTTAATTTGTGGGGGGGAGGTAAAATAAAAATAAATATTTGACACAGCTGAAAATCGTCTTGATGGCCTTCTAGGACCCAAAAACGGATTTTGTTGATACCCCCCCCCCCCTATCTACCGTTGGCCGATAGACTGTAATAGCCTGGTTTTCATTGACAACATGGCATAGAAGATTAGGTTAAAAATGAAAAATTGCTTCGAGAGTTTAAAATAGATGAAATGTGTATCTTAAGAAGAAATTTTTTTTCAAAAAATCCAACTTTTAACAAATTTATTTCAAAATATGTAAAAAAAAGGCCCCTTTTTTGAGTAACTCGAAAAATCACCTGTGGGAGATAAAATTGAAATATTGCGCTTAATGATCTAAAATTGATGTCTTAAATCCATTTCAGGATGCATTTCTCAGAAAAAATTTCCTTCATAGTTTTTCAAAAATTTCAAAAAAATTTTTTATTCGATTTTTTGAAAATTTTTTCAACTTTAAATGAATTTTGCTGGGTTAAAAATTGATTTAGAGGGCTGCAATTTTTACCACATCCTTTTAAGGTTATTTCATAAATGGTATGATCCCGCCGTTTGCAAATTTCCAAAAAAAGAGAAATCCAGCCTACCCCATAATATTTTCTCCTCTACTATGGTTTCTTTGAAAACAACTTACCCGTAACCGGTTGCATGAGTATAGCAGTACATACTGATCATTGAAATGAAAATGATTTTACCCGATGTTTGAATTTTCAGTAAAATGTGTACGTATGAAAAAAAGAAAAAAAAATATATATATTAGTGTAACAGGGAAAACAACAACAAAACTAAGAAAACCTTCCCAATGATATTGTAATTTCAAAGTTTTTTTTCTTTCTATTTCTCGAAGGTATATTTGTCTAAATTTACCGTTATATTTTCGTGTTTGCTTGGCACAAATATTGTGCTTGGTTTTCCCCCTCGTAATAATAGGCAGTAGGTTACCTGTACCACCTGCTAAAATTTGCGACTTTTTCAAACCCGACTCATGAACGAGGATTAAGTATCGCGTGATATACGGAATGTATTTCATCAGCAGCGTAAGCAATTTGCCAGGGTAAAATTGGATTTTTCCTTCACCCTCATCATCTTCTCCCCATTTCTTATTACGATCACACTGCTATTGCAGCGAAGAATTTCTCGCAGGGTCGAGGGGAAAAAAATGCCTATATTTTCGTGTGTAGGATTACGTAGCGTCGCATCGTTCGTAGGGGAGAAATTTTTCTCGAGGATGAAGAGGTAAACGCCTAATATTTTTTTAATGGATAAAAAAATATAGGTTGTATAATTATTATACATATTGATTTTTTTTTTCTCGTTCGTATGGTATTATTTTTGATATATTTTTGTAGAGAATAATGGAAGTCTGGTCTCAGTTTATAAGCAGTTTCTTTCTAGCTTTGAGTTGAATTTAAAGAAGAGTAAAAATTGGATTTAGTCGCAGTACTACTTGAAAACATTACGTGCAGGAAGAAATTAATTTCTTTTTTTTTTTAGTCTTAATGAATAAAACCAAGTACACCAATCCTATCCTTATACTGTTCTACTTTTCGTTCATCTTCTGTAACTCGCTTGTCTCAAATTACATCAATTTTCTTGTTTACTATCATTTACCCGGTATCGATTATGAATTTCTCGTAATAAATAGTTTAATCTGCTTTTCATGTACGTAATTGCGATGAGCTTGCTCGAGAGAATTTTCTCGAAGTACGAAAGAAGAAAAAAATAACTCGAAAATTTTTACATACGTATTAGCTCGCTTCATTCGACGTTTTTTTACATCGACTTGGTTCACGTTTCGTATTACGAAATAATATACGCGTATTATATAATATTAAGTATACTTTGATAAAAGATGGAAAAGAAAGCATCACCTTGGGTGAAGTTTTCTCGCCATTTTTCTCTTGTATACCAGATAAAAACAAATTAAAGAATTATTTTGCTGTAGTGCGGAGGCGAGATGTACTCAAAATGCTTTTAAATATTATTAGAACTGAGAAGTTGCCTTATGAGCGGTGTTGTTATTGAATTTTTTTAGTTTGAGGAAAGTTCATATAGTACAACGAGATGAAAGATCATTCAGTTCCTTTGTCGATGTAAATGAACGAAGGTTGTTCTTTTCGTTGAATGTTATTTTTTCAATACAGTGTAGTCGAATTACTGCAAAAAAAAGGCTTCTGATCGCGCCAAACGTAAAAAGCAATTTGACGACTGATTCTTAATCTAGATTGTATTTAGACCAAGAATAAGATTGAATGAAAATTATCATTTTTATCAAAAATACCCGTATCTCCCCAACTGTTTTTTTTATTGATTTTACAAAAAAAAATTTCAAGTAAAAGTTCCATTTTGAAGGATTCTACACATGTTTGATTATTACAAAAATTGCATTTGAAGCGATCATTGTGCCCCAAACATCAAAAATGTATTTATTGAAATTTTCAAGATCAAGTTATTCTTATTTATTACAAAAATATCAAACATAACACAAAACTGATGATTAAAAAAGTCACCAATATTCACGTTATTGTATTGTTTAGAAGGAGGAAAAGTACGGCCCTCCTTCCAAACGGTGTCCCAAATTTCACCTTTTTTTTTTTTTTTTTAGAAATTTGGAAAATAGTAGTGAAAAAGTTGTCAAATGAATTCAAATAAACGTGGTAAAAATTTGAGGCCTGTTACTCGATCTCAACTCCCCTCTCCCCTCGCATATTATTTGGTTACCAAGTTTCAAAATTTTCGAATCAGTGTGCGTAATTACACCGAAAATTATCATTTTAAACGCATTCGATGTCGAAACGACCCAAACCTGACCCAAAATTTTTTTTTCAAATTTCAATTAGTGGTTTAGTAAAAGAAGCGCTATAATTCTGGCCCCAATCCTCCCCATAAAGTGGGGGAGAGACAATCTATGCAATTTTTAAACAATTGAGATTTTTCGTCGTACTGCTCGAGATTGAACGCTCATATTTATCTGTTTGTGCGGTTTTGTAGAAAAATTGAAGGGACATTCGAAATCAATGAGAAAACTTTTGAAAAGTCGGAGTAGAACTTATAATGTATAAGACGAAAGCTGTGCTTTTCATGTCATGTACAAACGTTGAAAGTTACAGTTTTAAAATCTGAAAATATCACCATTAGAAGACTATCAAAATTTATTTGTTTCAACCAATTAATTTTCGAAACTGGATTTCAACACTCCTGAAGAATCCTAAACACTCAGTTATGATCAAAATTCAAAAAAAAAAAAAAGAAAATTGAAGCGATGTATCGATTTTTATCAACTCAAAGACGCTGAGTTCGAATATTGGCTTATTTCATTTAGGTGACTTCCTGCAAACGTTTCTAACAGCCAGCTCAGTACGGTAAAAACTCTAGAAGATGAAGGAACTGAATTGATGAATCGGTTCTCGCTAATTTGAATTCAGCGAGTTTCAATGTTCGTATGTTTAAATCTATCCGGCTGGTAACAGCCCCCCCCCCCTCGGATCATAAAAATTAGAAAAGTTTTGGAAGAAGATGAAAACAATGCGTAGCATCCAATTTGATACCACCGATCGTGAGATCTAATATCACTATGCTTTTTTGATACAACTCTACATGCTTCAAATTGGTCATAAAATTATCAAAAATTGGGAAAAATTTGAGTACATAGAACTTAGATAAGGAAAATGATTTGATATTTCATGTGGAAGGTATCAAAAATTTTACATTTTAGCGAGAAAGAATACTCAGAGGACGAAACCTTAAAGTAATTGAATACACAAACTCACCGACCTGAAATCAGTGAAAAAAAATTAATAAATTCAATTTTTTCATTTTTTTGAGTTTTGACCATACTGAGGATTGAGGAGGCTGTTAGAGTATGAAGAAAATTTATTCAAAGGTAGCCTACTCGAGTTAGTAAGAATAGATAGGTCATATCAGCTTTTTAAATTTTTTGAATTTGACCAAAATCGAAGATTTCTAAGATCCCTTAGGGGTGTTGAGATTCCATTTTGAAAATTGCTCGATTGAAACAAATAAGAGAAGGCCTCTTCGTGTTAATTTTTTCAGATTTTTCAACAAGAGCTTTAAACTTTTTCGCTCATCATAAAAAGTTGAACTTTCATCTTGAGTTTAAGCTCGAATTTTCAAAATCTTACTCGTTCATTTTAAATCCACCATCAATTACCTACAAAATTGCCTTAACAGATTCATTTCAAGAATAGCCTGTCCCGAAATATGAGATTTCAAAGTTGAGTTATTTGAAAAAAAAATTGAAATTGTTCGAAAATTACAACAACCCCCCCCCCCCCCCCCGAAAAATACAACAACCCCCCCCCCCCCCATCTTACAGGAAATTTCGGACGCAGAAATTACGGTGTTTCATTCACTTGACCATTAAGAAAAATTAAGACTCATGGTCTGATTTTAGTAATTTTGGCATGGAATCAGCCTCCCCCCATTCATCCAACGGGAACAGATTACAGTTAAGAATATTTATCTCAATATTACTCATTTGTTCGTCTCGGTTTACTTTACAAGCTGATCGAGTATAATGTAACATTTAGGAACTGGGTGTTTTTATTGTTTTTCTGTCTGGTCTCACCTCTCGAGCTTCTTCAATAACTACAAATAATCTGTGTAAACTTTGTTTCACGATCTTCTTACTTGTAATAATAACAAACTCACGAGTACCTAGCTACCTACTCAGTATAAAATAAAGGCACTTAACTTCATTAGGTAAATACTCGAGTAATTTGCGACGTACTGTAACCGATATGAAGAGCTCATATGTGTAGCTTCGGCGGTATACCAGGCTTTTCTTTACCCTGCCCTTCTTCTTTCGTACCCTTCCCTCGTGTTCTTTCATTTTGCCAGCCATTCATTGCGTAGATAGCTAGGTACTGCCACACAGCAGACGAACTAAATGGTAAATGTTTATTGTTTTGCCCGAAACGTGTCTAAGTATTTTACAGAGTAAGGAGTACGTTTAAAATGAGTGAGACAGATGTACGATGTGTAGTGCAGACGTTCATAGCGTTCATGTTGGCGCGATAAGAAGATTAGCTCGAGTCGAGTTGTCGAGATGTTGAAAAGTACCCCGATTCACTCACCGTTGGCAGAGTATTTCGAAAAAGATTCGGTGTCTGTCGGTTTGCGCGCTCTCCAAAGTACACGTACTACATTTATACGAACTGTTATCCGAGTAGTACTCGTATTGCGACCTCTGTGATGGGGTTTTTTGCGACGATTTCTGTGTTGAAGAAAATTACAGATATGTATGTGTGAATGTACTGCGTGTTTTAAATTTCAATGTATTGTATTATGTAGTAGTAGGTTGAGCAATGTTTTGGAGTTTTGAGGCTAAAATAATGAGCGAAAAATAATCACTGTGAGCTTGAAAGCGAATAAAGCAAGTTTCAGTGTATTTATAGGATTTGGATCTCTTCTTTATTGTATACAAGAGTTATGATCGATTACAAGTATACGAAAAAATCACGAATTCTGTTCAAACTCGTATCTTATAAAAATATTATGCTCTGGACATCTCATCAGTGAAAATTTATTTTCGTAGATGAAATATTATGAAATTACAATGTACGTCCTGAAGTAAAATTGTCCAACCACAGTTACTACAGTTTTTAAGAGGGGAGGAGGTTATAAAATTTTATAGTTGAATGCATGCAATAAGGAAAAATCATTTTCAAATTATGGAAAAATAAAAAAAAAAAAGACAAAAAAATTCGAAACAAATTGAGGAATCCTAATTAATTTACCTATATTAGTGAAAAATTGTGAACTTGATATTTTAGTCCAAAAAATGCATATAAATTTCGAAGCAAAATTTTAGAAATTAAAAAAAATATTTTTGGGAGATGAAAACAAAAATAACATTAGGTATGCATGGATAAACCGGATTCCTGCTTTGTGTCCCATTTAATCAAAAATTTACTTAATCCAAGACGTTCATTTTATTACGGTTTTATGCAGGAGTACCACAAACTTTCCCCAAATTGAGAATACAGAATAAATGCTTCACTAAAACAACGAAATATTGTGTTTCAAAAATTGTAATTTTTGTTTTGTTTCGTTTCTCTTTATTCCTTTTTTCCTAAGAATGTCAGTTTAAGGGCGGGGGAGGGGGTGACAAAATTTTCTAGTAGAATGCGTGCAGTAGAAGAAAATCATTTTTGAGTGATGGAAAAATGAAAAAAAAATCGACAAAAAGAAATTCGAAAAATATTGAGGAATCCTAATTAATTTATGTATCTTGGTAAATAATAAGCAACTTGATATTTTGATCCAAAAAATACGTATAGGTCATGATGAAAAAAAATAAATTAAAAAAAAATGTTTTTACGAAATTAAAAAAAAAAAACATTAACCCGGATTCTTGGTTTCTGCCTCATTTACTCAAAAATTACTAGATCCACGAAGATAATCTTTATTCAGGAATACCACAAACTTCTTTTGATGTAAAGTTTTGGGAAAATTTCAACTTTATTCCAAATATTCCATCAATTCACTCAAAGTTACTACAGCACTACATGAATTAGGTCAATGTAAAACTACAAAAAAATAAGATGGACCCAAATCCTTCTGTCAAATCACCGAGAAAATTCACCTAAACAATGTAAAATTAAAAATAGTAAATTGGTTGGATAATTAAAAAAAAATGAGGCCAAAGCAGAGAAAATCGCTTTATTCATGGATAAATGTTATATTTTTTTTATCTCCCAGAAATTTTTTTTTTCAATTTCTAACATTTTATTTTCAGATTTATGCATGGGTAATGTCTTTTTCATTATAACCTGTATGCATTTTTCGGATCGAAATATCAAGTTGCCTAATTTTTCACTAATATCGGTGAATTAATTGGGATTCTTCAATTTTTTTCAAATTTCTTTTCATCATTTTTTTTCATTTTTCCACCACTTGAAAATAAATTTTCCCCTGCTGCATACATCCAGCTAGAAGATTTTGTACCCCCCCCCACCGTAAAACATTTTAAAAATTCATTTTACTTGGGGAAAAAAAGAAAATTTAAGAATTTAAATTTGTCTCCAACTGTTTGCAATTTGATTCGAAATTATACAAAACATTCGCCTAATTTTTCGTTTGATTTTCTATGTGATTCTGTTGATGAAAATCAGGCTATTAAGGTCTATCGACCAACGGTGGATGGAGAGAGGAATATCAACAAAATTCGTTTTGGGTACCTACAGGATCATTACAATTATACTTGGTTATGTCAGATATATATATTTTTATTCCCCCTCCCTCGCCCTTCCAGGCAAAAAATTATTTGCTCAGCTACTACCGACTGAGATCAATCAAGCTTGGGAATTACACTTAGATTGGGGACGGATTTTATATTTTGTAGTGGGATTTACTTCGAGTCAAAATTCAGTTATGCCCAAATTTTGGAAAGAGATGCTGAGGGGCTAAGATCGTAAGAAATTGTTTCTTTTCGAGTGAATCGATAGACGATGTAATGTTGTATAACATCTTCAATGGTGAACTTCCTAAGTCAATTAAAAGGAGAGGTATGAAGGGTTTACTTCTTTTTGACTTTGAAAAAAATGGCTGTTCCTCCCCTACCTCTCTTTAAGTAGTGGTAGGAAGTTTAAATTTTGTCTGTACACTTGATAAGTGCCATAGATGTGTCTGGGGAGTTCCACTTATTAGTCCTACTGTACCCGCTCACAGCCCCGAAAATGTGGTGTGGTCGGATTTTCTTATATTGAGCCAGTAAGCTGAAATTTGGCACGTAGATTTAATATAGATCGTATATATGATTTTTGCGGGTTTCAAATTTTTAGCCTCATTGCACCCCATCACAGATATTGCGCATATTATTATGATTTTTGGTAATTTTCCACTATTTCCTCTCTGTTAAAGTGTTTTTCAAAGCATGCCACTTTTCGCGTTTTTTTGGGCAAGGAAGTGCGAAGGTTAGTTTTTTGGCAAATACTATTCAAGTGTCGCACATACAGAAGAAATGTTTAAACAAAAGTTGTAAAGCATTAAAAAACAAACATTTTGACTTCTTTGACTTTTTTCCTAAGAGGTGTTGGGGAGAAGCTAGGGCATCCAGAAAAAATCATTTTTGGAAATCTCCAATTGACACGAATAATTCTCAAAAATCTGCTTAATTCACTTTTAGTAGCATTTTTCCGGCATAGTTCTTCTCACTATTATGTAAAATAAGAAAAATGTAGAGCCGTTCCCTTTTCTCAATGTAGGGGGGAGGGGGCATGCTCTTCAATAAATTGAAACTTTCTCGAAAAATGATTCTGTTATACTAAAAAAAAAAAGAAAAAAAATCGAAAAATTGATTTAGACTAACATTGTGGAGCGTTAAAAGACAAGCATTTCTGTTTTTTTTTTTTACTTTTTTCCTAGCTGGTCATGGGGCGGGGCTATGGCGAAAAGAAAGAAAAGGTCTCTTGAAAATTCATGTTGAAATGAATAATTTACGCCTTTGCAACTCAGGTATAAATTCCAGCGAGCCAGAAATTGAATGAGTGTAATACTGAGGTTTATTATGATCGCGGAATTCGATTTTGGTAACAATTTGAGCGTTGGACCCAAATTGGGCTTCTTAAGAGGAGGTTCTAACTGAAAAATTCGCGAACTTACTGCGATAAGCTATTTGGGTATTGAATGTTTGTACCAATTATCTGCGTAGTTCTTACAAGAGAACAGCAGAAAGTTAAAAATTTTATACTTTCGAGTGCGAGAAAAGTAAGAACGAAACAACGAACGTATGAAAAAAAAATAAAAAGACACCACGCGATCGTGACATTCAGTATAGGCTTTTTTTTGGAACAAAGATTACTCGTGTGTCAGTTGGACAAATGTAAAACGTTGTAAAAGACGTTTCCGAGACCAGATAAATGTATTTGTGACAGTTTCACAATTGCACGTTAGGGTCATTACCTTTAAAAAAGACTATGCTACTGTTTGCGAACACTATTTGGTAGTGGTTTTTTTTTTCTTTGGCCGACGAAGACGAAAGCTTGTTTATTTATTTTTTCTTTTTTTAAAATTTCGTATAACTCGATTTATCATAATTTTCACTAAACCTTGGCAGGTTTGTTAGCGACGTGTTTACACTGTTTATACAAAAGAAACAATCGTGTCGTATACATACCTACCTAGTATCTACCTAGTACCTACCACGTAGACGTAGAGTTAATGGTAGGTTCAAGTATGTACCTATATTTTGGAGTATTTTTCTAGACCAGGGTAACACATTGGAAAAAACGGGGAAGAGAATTTTTTCGATACGTGGATAGAATCTATAAATAGAGTGAAATTTACGAAACACACGGTGCAAAGAGTGTTTTCTTTTTATTATGTATTTTTTTTTTTTTTTTTTTTTTTTGAAATGGTTTTTTTTTTTTTTTTTTTTTTTTTTTTTTTTTTTTTTTTTTTAGAAATGGTTTGCATATTATGTATTTGTACGTCTGTACGTATACAAAATTCGTGTCGAGTTTTAATTTATGCGATAAAGATGATAATTCGTTCGATTCTAGTTTAATTAATATAAGTTGGTAGCATATCTACCATCGAGATATGGATACGTGTACCTACCTATGTGATTTAGAATTGTGTTAATGATCGATACCGTAGCGATTAATCGATTAAAACTATAAGAACCAGTTCAAATATGGGTAGTAAAATGTCTCACAGCGAAATATTCCGGTCGTGGAATTGGTAATATGTGCCTACTGCACATGAATAAGAGGCAGGATCCGAGTGAAAATGTAAATCGATCGAGACTAGTTGTTGGTATGTCTATGTATTATGTATAGAGTTTGTATGATTGTAAAATACGTACGTATCTGGGTATACTTGTGCACTGGTATTATTTATATTAAGTACGTTAGATTACAATTACGCACACATGTAGTATATTCTACTGTCTACATTCGTACAGATATACTTGCGATTTAAATTGGCTGGCGTAAACTGGCAGCTCTAACTCTACAGGGTGTGAGAAACACGATGAGAAAGCTACAGAGGGGGTTGCAATAACACGCAGATAAAGATCTAACCGTTAAAGAGAATGCAGTACCTAAGAAGATTATAGCCGCGTTCTCGTGTATAATTTAAAGTCTTAATTGAGTTCAAGAAACGGCGCATATTTCCGCCCCACTCTCTTACCATCCACCTACCCTATCCATCTTTAAGGTTAAGTTTTTGCTACATCTTGGTGGAGTTTTTCTTTCATGTTTTCTTCTTTTCCTTCTTCGGTGAGAAAAGTGAGAGAAAGTGCAAGTGGTGGAAATGAAAAGAGAACGGAATTAAAAATTAAAGATGGTTTTTGTTTTTAGTTTTCTAAAAAGATAGAATACCCTCGAGGTTAAATGAAGGAGAAAAAAATTTCTTCTCAGAAATGCAAAAGAATTACATGCGAAAATGGTTAATTCTTTCGAGAAAAGTATACGGCTGTGGGGTTTGATGGGGAGCGGTAGGTGGAGGTGGATACGTAAGTAAATTTCGAATATTATAGTCGAGTTCCTTTTTTTTTTCTCAAGCTTTTTTTTTGTCTCTTCTAGTACTTCGTTTATTTCTTTTTCATTAATTTGAGCTCTGGCTCTTTGACGCGATTCGGAGAAAATTTTGAAAATTCAATTTTATAACTGTTCCGTAACGAACAGCTGTGGTGATATTTAGATGCATGTGGACTCGTAGGAACCTGTCCGCTCTTTTATCTACTTAGCTCTTTGTAAACTTGGTAATTATTCAAAAAGTTAATGCGAATGAAATTATGCGGAAATATTTTTCGTCAGCGAGCTAAATTATGGGCTTTGATGTTTGTGAAATGGGGAATAGGTCGATGCCGCGAATATTCTGCGAAATTGACCTCGCGTTGAGATGATAATAAATACCTAACTTATCGGTAAAAATAGTGCCAGATTGTTTTTCGATTCGCTTTTCGTCTTATACATACTTGCCTTAACAAAGTAGGTCGTCCATCATACTCCCATGTGCGAGCAGCGATACTCCCCTCGGAGCCCATTCGCAAATTTATAGTGTCCAATCTTCATCTTCATTTACCAGGAGTTTTATTAAAGAGAATGTCCCCCTCCAATTCTCCGACATCTCATTGTATCTTATGTCTACGATTTGGTAGGACTGGATCTTCTGATTATTGTCTTATTATCAAAAACCTCGATTCTTTTGTCTTTTATCGGCGTGTTTCTTCAACGATTATGTCCAGAAAAGACCATTGCTCGAATTTACCTCTTCTTGGTTCTACTTGAGATATTCCCACTACATGTAACATTTCAACAGGGCTGCCAGATTTATGGATTTATCTTCAAACTTAAAGTTTTTTGATAAGTCTGCGAAGCATTGAATTTTTCTATAGTTTTTTTTTCTACGGTTTTTAAAGACTTTTGAGAAGAAAAGCTTACAAATTACAGAAAATTTCGTATAACGTTACTACGAACTTGGAATGAACGTTTGTCGGATCAGATAAACAGTTAAAGACATTAAGGATTTGGATCATTTTCGTTGTCTGATCTCTGAGCCATCGGCGAACAAGCGGAATGGCATGTTACTTGATACATGATGTAGACTACGTCTATGTTGCATAATTCTGGTATGTAACGGTTGGAAAATAATTACCAGTAAATTACCAAGTAATTGCCGACAAATTATAAAGTAACTGTCGGTTAATTATCTCGCAATTGTTGATAAATTGCCGAATGAATACCGGTAAATCGCCAAGTAATTATCGGTGAATTGTCAAGTAATTGCTGGTGAATAACCGAGTAATTACATGTAAATTGTCCAGTAATTACCAGCAAATTACGAAGTACTTACCTGTAAATTATAAATTAACAGTTGGTAAATTACCCCGTAAGTGCTAGTAAATTTCCGAGTAATTACCCGTATATCACCACGTAATTACCCGTATATCACCAAGTAATTACTGGTTTAAATTGTCAAGTAAATACCGGTAAATCACCAAGTAATTACTTGTATATAACCAAGTAATTACGGGTAAAGCATCGAGTAATTATTGATAGATTAGCCCGCAATTACCGGTAAGTTGGTCAAATTGTTATAGGATAATTGTATAGTAATTACCGGCAAATTTCCAAGTGATTACTGGGAAATTGCTTAGTAAATACCAGTAAATCACCAAGTAATTACCTGTATATAACCAAGTAATTACGGGTAAAGCATCGAGTAATTATTGATAGTTTAGCACGCAATTACTGGTAAATTGGTCAAATTGTTACAGGTCAATTGTATAGTAATTACCGGTAAATTTCCAAGTGATTACTGGGAAATTGCTTAGTAAATACTGGTGAATCATCAAGTAATTACTGATAGATTACCACGTAATTACTGATAGATTACTGCGTAATTACTGGTAAATTAGTCAACTTGTTACAAGTAAATTGTAAAGTAATTACCGGTAAATCTCCAAGTGACTACTGGGAAATTTCTTAGTAAATACCGGTAAATCACCAAGTAATTACCTGTATATAACCAAGTAATTACGGGTAAAGCATCGAGTAATTATTGATAGTTTAGCACGCAATTACTGGTAAATTGGTCAAATTGTTACAGGTCAATTGTATAGTAATTACCGGTAAATTTCCAAGTGATTACTGGGAAATTGCTTAGTAAATACTGGTGAATCATCAAGTAATTACTGATAGATTACCACGTAATTACTGATAGATTACTGCGTAATTACTGGTAAATTAGTCAACTTGTTACAAGTAAATTGTAAAGTAATTACCGGTAAATCTCCAAGTGACTACTGGGAAATTTCTTAGTAAATACCGGTAAATCACCAAGTAATTACCTGTATATAACCAAGTAATTACGGGTAAAGCATCGAGTAATTATTGATAGATTAGCACGCAATTACCGGTAAATTGGTCAAATTGTTACAGGTAAATTGTATAGTAATTACCAGTAAATTTCCAAGTGATTACTGGGAAATTGTTTGGTAAATACTGGTAAATCATCAAGTAATTACTGATAGATTACCACGTAATTACTGGTAAATTAGTCAGCTTGTGACAAATAAATTGTAAAGTAATTACTGGTAAATTGTAAAGTAAATACAAGTAAATTGTAATATAAATACTGGTAAATTGTAAAGTAAACACCGGTAAATTGCCAAATAAATACTGGTAAATTGCCAAGTAACTACAAGTAAATCATCAAGTAATTACTGGTAAATTGTCAAGTAATTATTCGTAAATCTTTTGAGTAATTGCAGATAAATCGCCACCTAATTACCGATAAGTATCCAAGTAATTACCCCGTAAATTGCGAAGTAATTACTGACGAATTGACAAGTAATTTGCCGTTTTTACTGCAGGTTACATTATGAATAAAAAACGTGTTTTCCAGAATTTTTTTTGATGAAGTTCTGGGGAATTGGAAATTTTTTAACAATCATACTGGCAGCTCTGCGTTTTGTAGTCAGATCATAGCTGATATGTTTAAAGGCACTCGTTTTCGTATTTCTGCCATTAAATCTAATCTTGCTTTGATTTCCAAACTTTACCCAGGTTTTCGATTGAGGTTGTGTGAGACCATGAAAGGGATATTTCATATTCGTTTTTTCTGCAGTTATTTATAAAAGACTGGATAAATTGAAAATTTTAATGTGGATTTTTTTTTACATACTCGTACATGTTATAAATTCCGTTCATATGCGTTTTTCGATTATCCAACTGAATAATTGCATTTAATGGAATAGAGCTACGCATGGTTGGAAATTCAATGTTCAATTACGAATGTCTAACGATCAACTGTGCAAAATGAAAATCGATGAAAAAAATAACGAAAATCATATTGTAATATGTTGTGGAAAAAAAAAATTGACATTAGCGCCGGTATAGCAAAGCGACGAAGTCAAGCAGACTATGCAAACACGACACGTAACATCAATGCCTACATGTTATAATGTACATAATAAGGGTAAAAAAATCTGCACAGCGTGTTTTTTTTTTCTTAAAAGGCACGGCACAGTTGAGGTAGTCTACAGTCATTAATCAAGTTGAAGATAAACGAATTGTGGCGCGTTTAGCATACCATACGAGCGTATGCTATATGAAGGAGCAAAGTACACTATGCATAGTGTATCGGACGTCGCTAGGTGTACTTTTTTTTTTCCTACTCATTCTCCAGTACTACACATTTTCTGCCTAAAACGTCGTCTTGTTCGCCGACGCTGTCATCCGGTATTTTCCAAACCATTAATTCGAAAAGCGAGCGAGCTTATTGTCCAGGTAATTTTCTTAGTCGCTCTACCTGGTAGGTTGGTTGGTATCTGCTAGTTTTTGACGTTGTAATTACGAGCAGAATGCTGTGCTGGAGAGTGGAGCTGTAGGGATAACCTTGTTTGGCTTTCGTCAGCTTTGAGGTAATTTTTTCGAAAACACTGGTTACCATGACCCGCCAACCAACGGGCGAAGTTTGTTTTTTTATCTTTCTTTCTTTCTAAGAAAAGCCGACCCGACGATGATTTTATTTTAAAAAGGTGTAGCCCTGGCTGATGGTACGAGATATGCGGATTTAACGTGTGAAGCGGAGGAGCCAGAGTGTACACTATACGCAGACAAGACGATGCGATGCGACGATGAAGTGAAATGTAGATGTTGTATTTGAACTCGTATCTTCGGTAATGATCGAGATAATATGGCTTCGAAACGCTTGTTTATTAATGTTAAGTGTCGTGTTTAAGGTAGATTTGTGAACGTGTTTTATGCTGCTGCTGTTCTACAGTATGTACCTCTGCACCTATGCATGTCTATGGCTCATGTATGTGGTTGGTTATTATATCGTCGTCTTCATCGTCGTCGTATCGTCCGATTTTTACGCGGTAGTGTTAGCGATGGTGATAAAGTAAGGCGTCTTTTTATTAATGGAATTATAGTACGCGCACATGTATGCATGCGTATGGGTTTCTATTTGGAGAAACGATAGATACGATCAGAAGATAGAATAGAAATAGATGAGATGAAGTTGTCGGTGAATCGATGTAATCTGCGTGAAGTTTCGAATTACTTTTCGACGTGCACTGCCGAGAGCATAAGATGTACAAGTCTATCAATTTCTTTTTCAGTATTTGTCGTGAATTCCTTTTTTCTTAATTTTAATGCTGGCTATTTGTAAAAGAGTAAATAAACTGGCCTCTTAATAAGAAAAGTAACTTTAATGAGATACGTTGTAATTTTTTCTTGTAGTGCTCTGAAAATACGCATTTTTATTTATAACGTTTGAAGTCAGTGTGAGGGGGGGGGGGGTTTACAAAATTGTCTAATGAATGCATGCAGTAGGGGGAATCCATTTTTAAATGATGGAAAAATAAAAAAAAAATGATAAAAAGAATTTGAAAAAAATTGAAGAATCTCAATAATTTTACCAATGTTGGTGAAAAATTAGGCAACTTGATGTTTTGATCCGAAGAATGCGTACAAATTATGATGAAAAAAAATATTACCCATGCATAAATCTTGAAGTGAAATATTAGAAATTGAAAAAAATGTAACATTTATGCGTGAATATAGCGATTTTCTCTGCTTTAGCCCCATTTTTTCAAAACTATCCAACTAATTTCCTTTTTTTTTATTTTACATTGTTCAGGCGAGTTTTCTCTGTGATTTGACCGAAGGATTTGTGCCAATCTTAATTTTTTGTAGTTTTATATTGACCTAATTCATGAAGTACTGTGGTAACTTTGAGTGAATTGATAGAATTTATCAAAATAAAGTTTGTGGTACTCCTGAATGAAACCGTGAAAAAATTACCTTCGTGGATCTAGTAATTTCTGAGTAAATGAGGCACAAAGCAGGAATCCGGCTTATCCATGCATAAATGTTTTTTTTTTTTAATTTCCTAAAAACATTTTTTTTAATTTCTAAAATTTTACTTTAAGATTTATGCCTGCGTAATATTTTTTTTTCATGGCCTATATGCATTTTTTAGATCAAAATATGAAATTGCATATTAATTAATTAGGATTCCTCAATTTTTTTCGAATTTCTTTTTGTCAATTTTTTTTTTCATTTTTCTATCACTTGAAAATTATTTTCTTTTTCTTTTACCGCATGCATTCATTTGGAAAATTTTGTGAACCCCCCCCCCTCCTCTAAACTGACATTCTTAGGAGAAAAGGGAATAAAACAAAACGAAACAAAAATTACAGTTTTTGAGATACAACATTTTGTTGTTTTATCGAAGCATTCATTCTGCATTCTGAATTTGGGGATATCTATTGAGAACTCCTAAAAAGGGCAAATGCGTTTTCAAATGGGCAAAGGTAAATTAACTCGGGCAATTAAAACAGAATTTCAGAAATTACTGAAGAAAACATTTTCAATGATGTAAACATTTTTTTTGAAAAATCAAAAACGTTCGTATTGCAAACCTAAAAAATTGTCGGTTGCGGGTAAACTAAAAAGCTAGATCCATTTCAGGAGGGCTGTTCAAATTTGAGTATAAAATTTTTTTGACCATCCTATTATTTGGGGAGGAGAAACCGTCCACAAGAACACTATTTAAGCATGCAATTTCCTCGCATTCACTTTGAATGATTTTTGCCCCAAAATTTAAAATAAGCAATTTTACAAGGACCCGGAACCTTTCAACGAGTCCAGAGAGGTGTTAGAAAGATCACATATTTCTTAATATTCTGAGAGAAACTGGACGAGAAACTACATTTTGTATGCTATCTATTAATAGCCTAAATAAGACGGTGCTAAGTACTGATCCTTGTGGTACTCCATTTTCGAGTTCATACAAATTTGAAAATGTGTTATTGATTCTGACCTTGAACCTTCGATCGGATAGAAAATTGACGATGAAGAATGCCAAATGACCTCTTACTCCAATAGAATAAAGTTTGTCAAGTATTTTGTAGACTAGGCTTTATCATAAGCTTTTTCAAGATCAAAAAAAACGACTGCTAGGACATTTTGTTTATTTTGGAAAGCAGCGCAGATTTCATCAGAAAGACTAAAAAGGTGATCTGTGGTTGATCTTCTTTTTCGAAAACTACTTTGAAAGTTAGTCAGTGAGACCAAATTAAACGCCTTTTAACCATTTTTTCAAAAATTTTGCATAGAACTGATGTTAGTGAGATTACTTTGCTCAAGCAATGCTTCCTGATTTTTCTGCAGTAAATTTTCTCCTCGAAAACAAGAAAATCAATAAAAAAAACCACACATCACGTTTTTTTTTTTACAATAAAATGAAGATACTGAAACCGCCTTCCCATCCATTTGGTCCTGACGATTTTCGTATTAGCCAGTAATATCGCTGATATTTGTATAATTTAATGGCTTCTTTTTATTATTTACACGTGGGTATGTGTTTATTTTATAGCATCGTTGATGATACTTAATACGTTCGCGTTCTACGTTAATTGTCAATATTTTATTTTCAATGATTTTCCCGCGAGATTGATCAGCGAGCTTGTAAAAATACAAAATTTCACTGACGAGATAACCATCTATAAAATCTACATACATTTTGGTACAACTACGATTATCATTGATGCGTAAACTATGCGGCAATGACGATTACGTTGGCCGACGTAACGTTGGCAAAATCATTAAAATTTTTTCCAATCGACGACGTACATAATTTAAGAATTAACATACCTAAACGTTTATTCGATGGCGATTGGAAAATATTTCGATAAGGAATTCTAAATGTTTACTAAGGGAGCGAAAAAAAAAGACTCCACACCACAATATGTAACGTAGGTAGGTAGGTACCTATCTACATTATGCGTATAATATAGAGATAAACATCTGTCAATTTGGACGACGTGGTGTTGAAAAATTGCTAATTCCGATACGTCTGGCTATGCTCCAGCAGCCAACAATCTTGGCATAGTCGGGAGCTCGTATTGATGATATGCGGAGCGGTTGTCTTATTCCGATGCTGTTGTTATCGGTATATCGCTATCGAGATGTACTCGTACTCGTACCATACAAAACGTATAGGTATACTTATGTAAGTAGATGGAACGTCGTGTCGTTAAAATGTAAATTGGCGTTTGAGGAAATTTTTTTTTTTTTTTTTCATAGTGCTATGTTTAAGATTTTGTGTCTTAACTACTTGTATAGGAGGTAGCTAGGTAAGATATCTAAATACTTACGTAGGTGCCATGATATTCTACATCTACATTATGCATATGAGTAAATTATTAAGGGAAACTTACCGAACACGAAATTACTGTGTAAGTTTACGAATGTAGGAATTAGTGATTTTGGATCCCACGAAACTATCACAAACAAAACGACATACGAATATTCCATAAATAATACTAAACTGAGATCATCACGATATGTTGATACTTCAAATGGCTTATGAACATTTTGAATTTAATTCAAGTGCCTCAGTGAATTGATAAGACAGGACAGGACGGGACTTGGAACTTGATATGGAGAAATTTTCTCTGAAACTCTCGTTTTGGTACATTCGAAAACAAGTGAAAAAGCCCTGCACTGTCTCAGCAAACAGAATAGGCAATTGTACTTGCGATTTTAGCTTGTACTCTTTTGCTTGTTTAGCCTCCTGCCATGCATTACAATACGAGAAGGTGAATGCTAAAGTAGGCCAAATTTTGATTTTGTTTTTGTTTTTTTGGAAATCTGCATGCGGTGGCGTCATAAAATAGTTGCGAAATAACCTCTCAAAAGGCGATGGTAAAAATCCCAACTCAATTTTTAAAGTTCGCAAATTTTTAAAAAACTGAAATTTTTTTTTTGCCAATTTTTTTAACAATGGAATTATTATATTTATTTTGATCCAAAATTACAGTTTGCGGCATTTTTTTATCATTATTGTATTTTTCAGGAGTTTTAAAAAAAGTCACTTTTTGCAATTTTTCATGATTTTAAAAAAAAAACTAGAAAAACATTTTTTTTGCGAAACGCCTCCCTGAAATCGATGTAGGGCATCAATTTCACACGATTAAAGGTAATATCTTATTTTTTTAACCCCCATCTCCCCTCCCCTCTTCCCCCATGGTCGATTTTTCAAAGACCCTCAAAAAATGCCATTTTTCGTTATTTTTTATAAAAATTACATTTTTTGAGGGCTTCTGAAAATTCCACTATGGGGGGTTAAAAATGAAATATAGGGCCTAATCGTGTAATATTAATGTCCTTCATCGATTTCAGGGAAGCGTTTCTCGAAAAAAATTTTCTTTCTAGTTCTCCAGAAAATCATGAAAAAACGCGAAAAATGTTTTTTTTTTGAAAACCCCTGAAAAATGGGATAATGATGAAAAAATGCCGCCAGCGGTCATTTTGGGGTCAAAATAAGTGTAATAATTCCATTTTTTTTTAATTTTCAAAAAAAAATTGTGAGCTTTACAAGTTTTAAAAATTGAGTTAAAGTTCTGAAATTTTTCAAATCCTTTTGAGATCATTTCGCAACTATTGTGATCTCGCCGCATGCAGATCTCCAAAAAAAAAAAAAAAAAAATTTGATTCACCTCAGTGAATACCCTAAACCAGTGCAATTCTTACCTACAAGTAACGTGTGAAAAAGCGAGAAAAAAGCATCGCAAATCGTTGCTTTTCCGACCAAAAAACAACACTTTCGGGACTTTGAGAGGGTGAAATAGGGCTGAAAAGTTGAAACTTTTAAATACATATCTAAGGCCTCTACTAAATTTACGTGTCTTTCAATCCGAGGAAGAAAAATGCCTACAATTCCCCTCCTAATTTACCTTGAAGGCTGGTTTTTGTTATATTATATGACTTTTGATTCTCTGTCGATTAGCTCAAAAAGGTACAATTTGTATTATAGCTTCTCAGCACCCCCCCCCCCTAAAAATTTAGGCTCAACTGACTGTGATGGCCGTAAAGCCTACGAACACTGCCGCCGAGCATAAGGGATTGTGTTTTATTGTTTGGGCGACCATATTACAAAAAAAAAAAAACAAACTAATAATTTTAATCAACTGTCCACCTAGTTTAAAAATTGCTTCGTAACAAATTTTGTCGAATTCATAGCCAGACTATCAATGACAAACATTACGATTCAGATGATGAATTGAAGTAAGCTGTGACATCTTTTTTCTATCAACAAAATGAAGAATTTTTTGAAACCGACATCCGGAATTTGATCTCGAGATGAATTCGTTGTACCTATCGAATTTGAACGGTAATTACTACGAAATCTCTAATAGAAACTATGGTTCTTCCATTATAATCACTTGGCATTGGATATTCTACCGTTATGTAATGTTTCGACATGGCACCCATAATGGGATTCTAGGTCGATTGAATAGGGCCATCAACAACCCACCAGTTAGGTGGGTTTGCCGCACGTACTACAGAATTAGATGTGTCTTTTTGGGACTTCGACTTTTCAAACTCATTACACGTTCCTCTTTCATGTCGAAAAAGTGCTTTTTGATAGAATTTTCTTATTTTTTGAGTTTGTTCCTCTCATCATCCCCCCGGCCCCTCAAGTAAATTAAACTTTAAAGTTGAAATTTGATATGTAGATTTAGTATAGGTCCTAGTTTCCTGGATGTGTCTTTTGGTGGTGTCTTCGTGTCGACTTTTTAGTCATATTGCACTCTCCTCCTCCCCCTTTCCTTCCCTTTCTCTCCTACCCTTACCACTGATTAGGAAAAAACATCACAACGAGATTTCAGTCCACGTGATTATAAGATTTCACGAAAATCAGGCTGAAAAAGCATCAGCTTTTTTTTTCAAAACAGAACATTAAATTTTAGTATTCGTAGATGTTGAAAATTTGAATGCAGCTTTGAAGCAGTCTTATGAACCACTGACACAATTACAAAAATCTCAACACTATTGGCTCGGAAAATCCCCCCCCCCCTCCCCCGTTGTACCAACTCTCATCTTTGGGCGCAATTTTGGCCTGTTCAGTAGTCAGTGCCATTTTCTTCTTCTGATTTGGTGAATTAGGTCTTGTTTTTCTCTGAGCTTCAACAATGAAACATGTAATCACTGAATCGAAATGTTGATCAAATTATTTTACCATTTACTTTATAATTTTTTACATAAAATCGTGAGTATTCAGTGATTATGGACATGGTGTATTATTTTTTTTTCCTGGAAGAAAGATTTTTTGTAGTTAGTGTAGTCGCACGGGAAAAATTACGAAAAATGACATTTTTAAGCCATTAAAAAGTTCATTTCTCGAAGTTTGAGTTTTCGAATTTTGAAGTCTCATCACTGGGGCGACCCAAAATATTCGAATAAAAGATGCAAAATATTCAATATTTTATTCGAA
>FIZR01022877.1:0-16144 GCA_900060175.1 Ferrisia virgata
TGTAAATAAGTTATGCTTAGTATTTGATAAAATAAATATCTTATAAGCTGTAAATATACTTTTGGCCTCCCAAGCATTTTTACCCTTTTTACATGAGCAACCACCGATCAAAAAGCATCGAGAAACTCGCCAATTGTAGCCCGTCGTGCAAATGTCGTCAGTTTGATGTCATATGGGACGCGTCATTTTCAAGTCAGTATACATTAGATCCTGCTTTAAAAAATTTTAACCAATCGGAATAATGATCGCTCCATCCATTTTAATAGCCATTGCAATTATTGTGTCAATTCTGACACATATTTGTTGACACTATCATGGCACAGATATGTTGTATAGATGACATACTTCTAATGCTTGTAAGATTATATTCTGCTGGCATAAATATACACCCATGAAGTTGATGTTTCAGCTGACACGTTTGCGGCACACGAATGGCATATTTCTGACACACATTGTTACTTTCAACTTCGATTTGGCAGTGCACTAATGCCATATGAATGACATCCGACATGCTTCCGACTTGATTATGACACTAATGTAACTTTGCAGTAGCACAATTCTGACACCATTCTGACACAGTTCTAGCACGATTCTGATGCTATTCTGACACATTTATGACGTGCTATTGACACTAGTTTGGCACATTTCTGACACAATTGTGGCATATTTTTGACACTAGTGAAAATATGTCACAACTGTGCCAAAGTAGTATCAAAATCACGCCATAAATGTGTCAGAATAGCATCAGAATGGTGTCAGATGCATGCCAGAACTGTGTCAGAAGTGTGCCAGCCCTAAGTCACATTAGTGTCATAATCAAGTCAAAAGCATGTCACATGTCATTCGTATGACAACAGTGTACTGTCAAAACAGAGCCAAGTCCACGTAGCATTAAAAACATGTCACATCAGTATCAAATCGATTTTACACGGTTGTCGGAAGCATGCCACTACCAAATCACACAAGTGACATAATCAAGTCAGAAGCATTTCATTGTCATGTCAACAGTGTACCATCAATGCTCCAATACCTCGTCAACTAAATGTCGTATCATCGTCAGCACCAAAAAATGAAGTAGTTAATGCCCTTTAGGTCTTGTTATGCTAATTGCCACAGTAGCTGAATTGATGAAGAAGTAGATTTGTACTCAGGAAGACCCAGGTTCGAATACCATCATTTGAAAAAAAATTTTGCGCGTTAATATAAATAAAAAAATAATTATAATTAATACTTTAATATCAATAGTAATTCAATATAATGGAAAATGAATTATGTCAGAAACGGTCTATAATTTTGCATCATAAGCGTGTCATTATCATGTAAGAAATGTGCCACTATGGCGTCGGAAACATGTCACTGATGAGTCAAATATATGTCATTAATATGTCACAATAACGTCATAGCCATGTCATAATGAAGTCATTTTGGAGTCATGCTGGTGCAACAAGTACCATTTCAATGTCACTGTCACGAGTTTAGCAAATATTTAGTGAACTCGGATTGGCTGAAGTATTGCTAGAAGTGTGTCATTTTGCTGTCAGATATCTCACTTCAGAACTATAACATGTGACACTACTTATCATGACACCATTTGCACGGTGGGAGGCTTTCCGAAGAGGGATTTACAGTGAAAAGTGAACGTCCAGCCCCTGCATACAGAGGAGCATGTTTTTGAACTTTTCCGATCAACAAACGCCGATGCCATCGTTGAATAGAGTTCGCCACACAAAAATAGGTATAATGTAAATTGCCCATATTTTATTCCTTAAGAATATTAATACAGGGTCTATTTCGCTTCGCTATCATGTTCGGGTACATCATACATGACAACAAGACGTACCCGTATCAGCATAACCACTTGTAAAATGGTTGGTCCACAACAAAGCTACAGTAGAGAATTAGAACCAATGCCAATGACGATAATCGGCAATGGTGGAACCATCTCGTCGTCGTCGTCGTAGTATTGTCTCTGAATCGCGTTAACGCGTGAAGTTCACGTCCGACGTGTACGAAATTGGGTGACACTGAAAATGCTGCAGCTCTTTTGCATCTAAACTAGAACGACGCCACCGTCATCCATCGCTATGAAATGTTACGCCGAATTAATGACGTACACCGAACGCGTAAGTCTAGCTATAGAGCTATAGGAAAAATAAAACATCATCATCATCATCATCGGCTCGGTGTAGCCGCGGAAGTTCGGCATTCGCGAGTCGCGCTATCGGACTGGGAAAATTAAGGTCAAGATTCGACAAATTTCAACTTTACGGCATCGTCATTTGTAAAACTAAAAGTGATCTTTCCGGTCGAATGGAAAGGCGATTTTGGGATTCAACTGAAATATGTAAAAATTATGCATAAGAAAGGGTATGGTACGAATATACAATGTATAAAAAAGTGTCTTCATTGTTGTATGTTTTGTTTAATTTTGAGGTACACCTCACCTACATGCGAACTGTACAAGAATTACGCTTTACAAGACATTCGAAGTTCGAAAGAGGTATGGTAACATACACATACTACTCGTACATACTACCTGCTTGACCACGATACAATCACTACCTTCGGTCTACATACATACATACGTTCTAACTAATACCAAGGCTGAACAAATAGTAGCTAGGCTATGCGTCCTCATCACTTTACTACTTTCTGAACTATAATTACAATAGAAATGGCCAAATTTACCAACACTCATACACGTATATTCAGCACAGCTACAAAGAAAATCGTAAAGAAAATCGGAACGACTATCACTATGGGACGTCGTTAGCTGCAGGACCAGTGGACCACTGATAGGACCGAAGATTCGAAGTTATCTCAACAGTTCGCAATCACTCGTGCAAATAGAATTTAATACACGTTTAAAAAAATTTTCAATTTCTAATACGAATAAGAATTCGACAATTTCTACGTATTTATAAAATTTCAAATAGGTAACTTTACGATACATTGAACGGTATTTCGAGGAAACGGCTAATTCAAAATTCTAAAAATTTTCAAAGATTTGCTCGCCCACCAGTCAATCTTTATGCAAACTTAATACAAGGTGAACATCAATACCGAGTAGACATTTTATATTTTTAGCTCTAAAAATTTATAAATCCGCAAGAAAAACGAAATCTATAACCGGAACGACGATTCGCACGTTTCGATTAGTGACTCGGTACACGTCGGTAATAATGACTTGCTCGACCGTAATTCTTACTGGTATGATTCAATGTCAAGTACACGCGGACAACAGAAGTGAATACGAGACCATAACACAAATCTCGAAAGGTCATTTACTGTTCAAATGAAGAATCCACTAACCTAACAATGAGACACTTACCAGCAAATTTTTCATAGGAAACGAGATTCATCTTTCCATTTAAATACCCTCGATCGACCTTATTTCGTGAGTTATGTTTCTACTCGTGTAAAAATTTTAGAACCAAAAGACCGCATTTCAACAGTGACAGGACATTTTCAATCTAGTTCAATATTGAAAGAAAAAAAAAATTAATTTCAAACTAGGCACTTAATTGTTCTATTATTCTACTAACTTGCGTACTTTACCACTGTTGATAGGAGAATAGGGAACTTATATGCATAAAAAAGTGTTAAAACAGCGTACTGTAACGAAATACACAGATATGTATTTCTATGGGAAAAATCTCACGTCAATCTTTCTTCATGAATATCGAATAGGAACAGTGATAACAAGTGTTGATGTTCGAAACAATGCTTTAAAAAAACACCTCGTCAATTAATAAGTTTTTATAGCTGGTTTATACTGAAAATAATCGACGATCGTACGTACTAAATCATAATGGCTCGAATACTTGATACATCAATAAATTCACCAACCAAGTCGACAACAGTGATAGATCATCTTCCTGCTCGTAAAAATACTTTAATTCGTTCATTACTTCGTAACTTGTAGGGTTGAACCCACCTATCCTCGACAAATAAACTAGTTCTTGAGAACAGTTGGTCCATGTACACGAACAAAAATCGCAGCCATGGATCGAACCATCATTAATAATAACAACTCGACAATTTAAAAAACCATCAAATCGATACGGCTACTGAGCTTGACAGAATTATAAAAATAACCTCCTCCCCCATCTCCAACTAAATAAAATAGACACCATTTTAAATATTTACGCGAATTTACATCGACTTACCCACTTACTCTTCTTTGTTGAAAATCACTCGACTATAAATAGGAAGAAAAAAGGAATCGATTGAAGAGAACGACGGTATACTTTTTCCTAGTTTAACACCTGCTTTCTTCGATACTACAGATAAATACAGGTATAAATCAAAACTGCGTACACAATAAAATTTTACCAAAAAAAAAAAAAAAAAAAAAAAAAAAAAAAATTTTACAAAAAAAAAAAAAAAAAAAAAAAAAAAAAAACAATTTTCAAGCACATTGGCAGCGAAGACCCCAGTTACTTTGGACTGGATTAAACGTAACCCAATTCTTATTACGGTCATATTATGTGATTTTTCTCCATGGATTACAATTACAGTACGAGAGAAGTAAAATTCTGAAACATTTCTTTCAGAAAACCAAAGTGTTTCTAGAATAGCACGCGCCTGTTAAACACAACCTGATATCGGTCAAATGAAAAGTAGGTATAAGAATGATCACCAATCAACCCTTTTTCACCCCTCTCATCTGACAATATTCGATTATCAAATAGCTTACCTAAATATTTATGCATTCATACTTAAAACGTTTGTTTAGGAATAAAATGAAAATATATGAACAAGGTGAAAGGATTTTTAAAGCAAATAATTATTATTCACGATTTTCTTAAAAATAGAACATTTAGAAATAGAATCGATTAACATACCTCTGATTCAATCCAGCAATCTCTCCGGCTTCATTGACCAAACACAACACATGAAACATTAAACTTCATACTTAATCGAACACCATTCACAAAGCAGCGAGTATGTGATTTAAACACGCGAAAACATTAAAATAGAGCGGAAACTAAGAAATTTTGCATGGTAATATTTAAAAATATACACAACAATAAATAATAATGAAGAACACGAATTCGCCAAACGATTCCCGCGTCGCACTACCAAACACACTAACTAATACTACAAAATTCATACAAAAAGCTGACCATTCTTTATCCGTGTGTGTATGTTTTTCGTTGGTTTTTCGGCTATTGTCGCGAAGTTCGAATACTCTCGAGTCGTGGCGATTTAACCCGAATACACGTTTGGTTCAAAGACTGTAGAAGCGCTAGTATAATTGATATTACGAATTACTATTATGATAATCATTTTCTTTATTTTCTTCACAATTATTACGTACTTGGAAAAGGAATATTACGCAGGCATAACTCGTATACTATTAAATTCATAATCGATTATACTCATGAAGTCATGATATATATGAAGATGTTTGTAGTAGTGTTGTAGTAAGCATCAATCGGCAATTCCGATGCTTCTTAATTTTAATTTTCGAATCAACAGCAATATCGGATGATTATTTTCAAAGGAACCCTGATCGTTGATGCAGTTTTTCTGAATGCTCAAGTTGAAAACTTGAAAAATGGAGAAATTGTTCGTGAATCGAAAGTAAAATAAATACGGGCTAAATAGCAAGAACCATATATATACGTAACGCGTATTATTTAATGTTGGATGCGCTCGTTTTGAATATTCTGAAATATACTTCCGGTGAAACACAGTTCAAAAAACAGGGTTAAAAAATTTTATTTAATATAATACTACAAAAAAAGGTAAAATATAAAAATATTTTGCAAATGGAATCTTGCGTTAAAACGTTAAAAAAATATTTAATAAAGGAATGACAACAAGAAACTCGCCTTTAATAATCAAGATAGCGAATATGGTCCCAAGAAAACTGCTTTGAATTTCATCAAGCACTCTGTCATGGAAATACTCCATCGATTAATGAACACAAGCGAAAGAAGAAGTTTTTAAACAATTACAATTCAAATTAAACAGTATAAAAACTCGCAGTTTTTTTTATCTGATTGACAATTCTGCGTTTCTACTTGGTAAGATTAAAAATTCAAAAATTAAGTGAAATGACGATCAATAACGTCATCTCATGTAAAAATCTATCAAAAAATATCACAAGATAAACTCGTTAGAACTGGGGTGGGGGAGAGGAGGTGCTTACCTAAAATTTCGTTTCTCAAGACGAAACAATTTAGATATGCAAACGAATGACTTGACAGGGTAAGAAAACAAAAAAGAAGTAGTTATAACATCAAAATACCAGTTTTCACGATAAACATTCACGATACGGTAACTAATGACATAAAACTATTATGCAAACGTTTTAAAATGGCACAATAAGGGTAAAACTAAAATAATGTTTCACGTGCACATGTAGGTAGACAACCTCACGAAAAACAAAAAATAAAAATGTAATTAATCTTAATCGGATACGAGTACATAAAATTAAAGCTTCATAGACCATGTAATGGATGGTTACGGCAACTCATCAAATACCAATGGATTAGTATTCTTTGCAACACTAAAAAAAAAAACAAGTAAAAAAACAAGAGGAGAACTTTGAATAAACAAATGTAAAGAAATAATAATTATTAACGAGTTAATGCATTTTTTAATCACTAAAATTAATTGGAAAACGAATCGAACGAATCGGATTCGTTTTCGTAAACACTTCCATCGCCTTTCAGTTTATATTTGGCTTGTCGAATGGCGGTCAATCGGTTTCTAGCTTCCTCCAATTCCTTTTCGATTCTAAGTATTTCAGATCTAGCGTCGATTTCTTGGGCAATACCGCCTACCATTTTTTTATTCAATATTAGGCTACGTTCTTCGTCATGATGAATGGCTTGTTGAGCAGCCCTGACTAAATTGTCGGTGGCTCGCTTAACAGCATTACCAGCTGCCTGTAAACGCCGAGTATTATCGCTATTCGGATCAGCTTTCACTTTGCAAGCAACTAGTAGCTGGGCAGTAGAAGACGCGACTTGTCTGGCTGCCGAGATGAGTTTTTCTTCGCTGGCTACACCTTGAACAAGAGAATTAGCAGACTCGACCAAACTATGAGTGGCGGCTGCTACCAGTCTAGCGGCGGATATTAGTCCTTCAGACCACTGGCCGTCGTCAGAACTAGTCAACGGCGTTCGACTAACTTTGCCAGTGTCGACTAATTCGCGTTGAGCCGCTGAAGCAGCTTTAATGAGCGCCGACGTGGCTGCGGCAATCGACTTGGCGGCTTCGAGGATCATTTCATTGAAATTTAACGATTCGTTCGTTTCGAATTCGCTTTTCAGAGGTTTCAAACTGGCTAATTTGCGAGCGGCTGCGTCAATCGAAGCGGCAGCGCCAAGAAGTTCATTTTCGGCGATCATGGTTGGATCATCGGCGCAACTCCAATCTTTACCTTTGACTGTTTCCGCAACGGAGACTAGCTCAGTGACGTACTGGGCTATATGACGCGATATCTGCGCTAACGTTTGTTTAGGATCAGTTACCGTTTGGCCAGACCGCAGCGACGCTTTCAAAATCACCTGCAAGAGCTGACGGTATTCGGAAGCGGTATCTTTGCCAACTTGAATTATACGTTCTTTCAGCTCTTCGTCTTCGGCGTTATTCGATAAACTTTTACAAATAGTCAACATATCGGAAATCGCTTTACGACCCATATTCGCGGCTATGATGAAATCCTCTTGTTTACCACTGTTTCCGGCCGCGACAGCTTTGGCAGTAGCTAGTGTGATGGCTTTTGTCGAGCGCACCAATTCTTCGGGAGTTGCATCGGTTTGCGAGACACTGGGTGAAGAAAGAGCTCGTATCTCTTGAGCTACCGCTTCGATAGTTGATTCTAACGCTCGGGTGCCGCGCAGATGTTCGTCTTCAACTACTTTGACCGTTTTCAGCAGTGAAGTCAAGTTCGATACCATTATTCGCGCTGATTCTTTCAAATACGACATTGACGGATCGCTGATACCTATTGATTAAAGAGAATCGCATAAGCAAAGTCATTTAACTACCGACTAATAATACACGATTATTACTATTCTAATGCATTCACTTACTCTTTCCAGATGCTCCTTTGGTGGCCTGTATCAAATCGCCCAAAGCTTCGGCAACATCTTTGACGGCATTCAGAAGCATAACCTGAGATTCGGGATTTTCCGAACCTAAAGAGGCGGCCCCGTACTTGACAACTTCGGCAAGTTGAGTAATGGTAGAAACAGCGCTCTGCGCAGCGATTGCGAGTTGTTCTTGAGTTGAGGCAGCGCTCGAAACTAGAGTTTTTGTCCCTTCAACCAAAGCTTTGGCTGTTTTCAAAATATTTTCTCGATGATCGGAAAATGTTTCGTTCTCTTTTTCAGCGTGAAGAGCGCCGGCGCTGGCGAACATGATGATGGTATCGAGATCGCCGACGATACCGCTTACGGCGCTGGCCGCGTTATTACATGCTTGAATACCTCTGCCAGGAATGTTGGTGGGTGGCGGTGACACATGAGTGGTTACTGTGGCCGTGTAGTATTTGACCGGCGGGCTCACACTATACTCTTGATCGGTATGTATTCCATTCAATTTGGCCGGCTCCGGATAAGTTTCGGTTACTGAAATGGTTTCTTCTTTGATCGATTGATGAGTGGTAGTTTTGAAGGTTTTCACCTGATTTATGAGTCGATTAAGATTGGTGGTTACTTCGGCTACTGCACCGATCAGTTCCCTAAGTACGCTGCTATTTTCTTCGGTTACCGAATGGCTGCTTACTGCGACAAGTTCCTCCATCGAATTCATCACCTCTTTGGCGGCCATAATTAGCTGCTCACGACAACTCGTATTTTCCACGGTAGACGCTACTACTTTAGTACAAGCGACCAGTTGCGAAGTGGCTAACGCGCATCTAGTAGTGGCCTTAACGATAGCTTGTTGTTGTTGACGATCAACGCTGGAAGCGACACTTTTCGCTTTGATGACCAAAATTGCGGTACTGGTGGCTACTGATTCGGCTAATCCTAAAAGTACTTCTTTAGATTCGTCTGTTGTTTCATTAATTTCGGTAATCATTCTTCTAGAAGCGTCTCCAACTCTTGTAGCGGCTGTAAGAAGGCTTTGTCTGTTTATGGTAGTGGTGGCGGACGTAGGTTGAACCGTATTCAACAAATCGGTAAATGCTGCGCACAGTGTTCGTGTAGCGTCCAACAAATGTTGGCCGTCCGGACGGAGCGCAGCCATCATTCGGACTCCTTGACTGACTTGCGGTAGATTAGTGGTTATTGAATTTATGGCCTTTTCCACGCCTACGTAGTTGACATCTTCTCCCGACGCCATCGAGACAATTTGGGCGGTGGCTGCGTTCATAGCGGCGATTTTAGAATTTATGCTACGTTTATTGCTGCTGATCGCTGAGTCGGTCCATCTTTGAGACTCGACGTCTTCAATTATTATCTCTTCGGTGAGCTCGGTTTCGACTATCTTGATCGTCTCGTGACTAGAACTAATTTTGGAAAGCAGAGCTCTTTGCGGAGCGGTAAGTATTTCATCGATCTGCGTTTGTTGCGTGATAACGGGCGAATGACCAACGGCGATTTGTCCACTAACCGTGGCACTTTGTGCGGTACCTACATGTCCGGTACCGTACGGTTTCGAGCCTTCTACCCCAGCACGCATTATGGCTGGTTTGGCGACAGATTCCGTGTTGACCTTGGTCGTTTTGGTGGTACTACTTTCGGGCTGGAAAATACTAGCTTTAGAAGGTGCAACTGTTTCTTCAATCATGGTCGATCCTTCGTCTCCTTCGATTCCGAAGTGATCCTTGGCTTGTTTCTTTTTCAGTATAATATCGATGTAACCGGAAATAATTTGAGCGATTTGTTCGGCTTCTTTAGTTTGTACCGAGTAGTACTGATCCGAATAATCGCCAAAGTCTAACGTGAACGTATTAGGCGACGGTCCCCAGCGACGAACCGTAGTCAACGGCCACGTTTGCATGATTTCTTTAGTTTTTTCATCCAAACGTAGAATAGAATCTTTGTTTACACCCAATAGTCGCGGCACCAATTTATTTTTACCTTTCATTTTTTCTTTGACTAAGAAAAACGTTACCCCGAACGTTGGCAAAGATCGACAAGTTTTTGTGTACAAAACTTTCGCGTCTAATTCGCTCAAATCGAAATGCTTTTTATGCTCGGCAAACACCTTTTTTTCTATACTTCTCACTTTAACGTAGGACAAAGGTAAAAATTCTTTCAAATCTAAAAACGGAGGTTTGTGCTTCGCTTCGTTATGATTACCGAATTGTATGTGAACTTGAATACCAGCTAACTGGCAAGCTAACTCTTCGGTAACTGGATGTGTGCCGTCTACAATAGCGTCACGAGCTTGAACATACAGCAAATTCAATTGTACCGGATCGTGAGAGTCGATATTACCATCAGAGAAGAAAAACTTCCTACGCAGAAGCACAGGCTCGCCTTCGTTAATACCTTGTTCGCGTAAAGTTTTGGATACATCGATCCAGTTCAGTTCGTCATCGGTTTTAAGCTTCTTGCGTAATTGTTCCATTTTTAAATCGCGATCTTTGTCTTCGCCCTTTTTACGCCGCAACGTCAACGTACCGTACAGCGATGATTTACCATTATCCACTTCTTCTTCGACGGTTTCTTTAATCAAACCGTATTCGTCGTGATTCGTGATACCCAATTTTGTGCAAATGACCACCATCAAATTGGCCACTGGTTGGCTGTCATCGATCATCATAGTTTTAACCGAGCCGTCCAACATTTGCACTTTCAAAGCGCGAATTTTTTTACGATATTCCACCAAGTCACCGTTACGAAGAATGTAATATTCTAAATTACGACCAGCTTCCAACCAAACGCCTTTTTTCGTATCTTCGTCGGCTAAAAATAATCCATAGTCTCTGGCGTCTCCACCACGACCAGCTTCCAAAATTTTATCGCGAATTACTATGCAAGCCTCGTGTACGCTAATGGAAGGATCGAATTGTACGGTTTTGGTCACGTCCGCTTCAACGATATGGACTCGCAGCGAAATCGTCGCCATCCTGTTTCAAGACTATATAATACCTGCAAACAGTCAAAACTTTCATCATTATATATTGAAAGAATGTCGTTTTGACATACTTGCAAATGAACTACTAAAAGGACGAGCGGTACGCCCACAAAAGTTGTAAGAAATAGATCAACTCCTAACACATAAAAACTATTTTGGAAACAGAATTACCTATGTGATCGTGTTAATTCAACTGCAAATCCGACGTCAGCTACTTCCTCTCATCTAATCAGCAAATCACTGCAAGAACACGACAAACAGTAATTAATAATAGAGCATTTTGAAGAAAAATTATAATTCGAGTTACGGATAACACGCGTATAACTTCAATCAATCCTGAAGCGTTTTTTTTTTTAAAACTCGGACTAAACACTGATTTCATGGAACAATGATAAAATACAATTTAATCACTATCCAGGGTGTTTCACAATAAAAATGACTCATCTCAAATTACCTGTTGCTCTATCACGCAAACGACGAGAAAATATTTAATCGCATCTTCCGGCGAAATAAAAACGTATTCTTCAATAAAGGGTTACGTATTCCACAAATTATCACTCCAACGATAAAATTTTCGTATTATTCATGAAAATTTGCGCATTCTCTTCGAATGTTTATTAATTAGCCTCAACTAAATTTGTCCTCCAGCAAATATTCAAAATCTTAAATTCAATACTAAAAGGGTGGAAAAAATTTGTTGCCAACAGTAGAAAAACAGAGGAAGATTGAAATAATTAGGTTACCAACACCACATGTGTAATTGTAAAGAGAAAATTGAAAACGAACGAATATTTTTAAACATTATTATACTTCTACTTACTTGAAATTCGTTTTTTTTTAATGTAGTTACAATCGTAAAAGATTTTCTTCGCATCGATAAACATTTCAGATTCAAATGGAACGTAACACTCCCATCTAACGGAAGATTAATAAGAATGTAAATATCATCTGCGAGAATAATTTTGAGCAATCTTCATTCAACTTTCGACAATCCTACGAGACTACGATCATTCATTAATTATTACAACTACATTCGATTGCTTCTTGTGTTGTTGTAGTTACGTCAATAACACTATTCCATTTATGGGAATTTAACGTCGTCATTAAAAGCGGAAACAGTGTTGTCAACAAATTCGCAAAATTCCCGCTTTTTATATATTTTTTTTTGTATCTCCAGTTTACAACTACTGTTCCGTTCAATTGATCTGAGTGATCTAAGCAGGGTTTGAGTATTTTCATTGATCTATTTTCTGTTCTACGGTTGTGATCATATATGATGGTTGTGATTATGAACAACGAAGAATGTTTGTTATCAGTTCGCAACACGTCTTCTGAAAAAATGAAAGATAATATAAATTACTTTAGTCAATATTTTTTTTTTTTTTTTTTTTTATGGCACGAAGCTTTTACAAAAATACCCAATTATTGATACGAACTTGAAGCGATAAACCTGCACGCGGGAGGGCGCAGAAATCAGAATTTAATCATGCGACGAGAATAAAAAATAATAGTCGTAATATAATTGAAGAGAAAAAATCAAACAAGGCAACAAAATGTACTATTATCTGGATAATTTTAAATTCCAAACGGGCTGAGTTTATTTTTTGATAAGACGGGTTCTTTAACGATTAATGCCTATTTGCATTCGCCGTAAATTGAAAAATATACACCTAATCGTTCCTGAAAAATCAAAACATTTATTTTGAAGACGCAATACTTCTTTTCTTTTGGTAATTCCTATTATCACTCAGGCTTTCTACCGTTTGTTTATTCTGCTCGTAGGCAGTTTCGCATTATAATTAATTATACACGTCATCGTTTCATATTCTATTATCAATCGACAAATTCGATCATAACTTATAATATCCACGGAGAGAAAAAGGCACGATCCAGAGTCATGGCTACAGCAACATTTATATGAAATTTGACCTGACCTAAGACAAGAACTCGAAATTAATTAGGCTATCAAAATTCTAATGAGCCATGAACTAATCAAAAGTCGAAAATCTAATCAAGATACAAGGTTGTAATTTGAAACTACTGAGTTATAAATACCATAACAATAATAGGTATCTTATACGTACATTAAGTATGTATTTCGAAAAACTTCGTAGTTGATGTTTTTTTTCTTTTTTTTTGAATTGTCGGAAAATGTTAATTATAAAGAAAAGTCGAGTGCACTAGACAAAATATAAGGTGTCTGCAGTTGATAAATTGTCAAATTGTTCGTAATAAAACGTCAATTATCTGTGAAAATAGTATCATTTCGACATACTGTATATAGGTAAATAGAAATACAGGTACTATACGTATAGGCAACGTGCAAATGTACTGTAGTTGTGTGATGAAAAAAAATGAAAAATAAATCCGGTATCTCGCAATCGTCACACTTGATAATTAAATATTTACACGAATGGTTAACAAAATCAAATAAAACGTTTTGTTAGCATTCGAAAACAATAGAATAAAACACAGAACAAAATCATCGTGCATGAAATAAAACGTAATATTTAGTATCAATAAGTACCGAAGTTTGTTCTAACTAGTAAGACGTTCATTCGACCAGTTTTATCACCCGATGTGATAGCCGTGATCGTCTAGTGGTTAGGACATTGCGTTGTGGCCGCAATAACCCAGGTTCGAATCCTGGTCACGGCAAGACGGGCTAGAATTTTTTATCGTCAATTTTTTTCACTCAGTTACTACCACATTTTTTTTGGAGGAATTTTTATAAAAATAAAAATACAAACTATTTGATTAGTGCGAAAATGAATTTATTGAGATGAAAATGGTATATAATACTCTATAGTCTATACAGGTATTTATACAGAATACAATACTATACAGTAGAAGATGGCAAGCGAAAAATTACGAAAGAAATACGGCTTAATGATTTTTAAAATATTGTTTACTGATAAATTAACCCATTATATAATGCATTGTACTTGGGACAGTTTCGTGAAACAGTGTGAATTGTTTCCTGGATGGTAAATATAGTAGCATCGAATGCGTACTTAGTCTATATACTTTTCGCATTACGATGTAATTTCAATTGTACAGCAACGGTATCAAATTTTTTACAAATACAATGAACGAACATGTTAAGACGAAATTTTCTCGCAATCGACAATTTTTTGCGCTTCGCTCTAAAACAAAACGAAGAAAAAAGAAAAATGTACCAAAGAGGCTATCCGAATGCTACTGTGCTTGTATATTAAAAAAAAAAAAAAAAAAAAAAAAAAAAAACAGCACATTACCGTACCTGTATAAGTTTGTATAAGTAGATCAACGAATCCACAGACGATTTACATTCTTCCGGAGTGATAGGCAAGGATCCGGCAGATCTCTTACCTTGATTCCAGTACGGGCTGAAATTCACTTGAGCAGCACACAGGCTAATTATCAAAGCCGCGAATAGAAATTGAAACACGATACGAATCCTGAAAATACGAAAAACAATATGAACACGTAAGTAAGTACCGCAATTAATAGGTACAAATCACCGCAAAAACAAACGCAAATAATAAAGCTGTTGTGTTTTTTCGCTTTATCTAATACGCCTAAAGGTAATGTGGTACTTACATAATTTCAGCAAGGTTTTCTCTCGTTCACACCGGATTTATCTCAATACACACGTTGTATAACGCGGCGAGAAATAAAAAATTCTGAATATTTTGGCGCGATTCGATTCCAATTTATACGTAAAATTGGCATTTGATATCTATATATATATATATATATACATATATACACATTTTTTTCCCCATTCCTTTTTTATTTGCTTTTTACTTTCGAGTGTAGAAACCTTAAAAATGTATTGTTAAATGGAAACGGTGCTGAAAGGGACGTACATACGTATACGTATACACAGAGCGCTGAAATCTTGATTAAAAATATCAATCGCCAACACACGTTCATTTGCAGAAAAAAAATTGATTTTTCGACCCTCAACTGGTGACGAGGCTAATAGAAGAGGAACAGTCGCCTTTCGGTCGTTTTCTCGTTTTCTAAAATGAATACGCTCCTCAATGGTTGGTCGGATCTTTCCTTTTCATTTTCCATTTCGTTTTTTTTTTTTTTTTTTTTGTTCGCAAGCACTCACGTAGACGTATCTATGACTATTTTAAATACCTAGAATTTTTGCTGTTTTGTAATTTCGATTTCTCGATATTTCCACCAAAAATGACGAATAATCGAATGAACAGTTAAAACATATCGGGTACCTAATAGGCTAATATCTATCAATGATTCACCGTGCAGTGATTCTCTTGTCATCTATTATCGTGTATAACTCTAGCTTATGTAGCTATTCGTCGTCGTACGAAGTCACGTTTCAGCATGAAAAATTCTATTCACATTACGTAACAGAAAAACTCATTGTTGTTTGAAATTTAAGATTGCGAATACCCGAGGACAGAGTATACATGTATCTATGTACATATGTTCATTATTTGAATACTTTTTAAATACGAATAGAAAACAAAAAGTATCTTCAAAGCTTATCTAGAATGTAGGAGAAATACATATGTATGCGTAGGTGAAATATAACTTCTTATAGTAACGAAGAATGATGAACGTTGATCAATCATACAATTCAGAATAATTTAATTCATCGCTCTGCGGTACAAAAATAAAAAATACAATAACGTAACTAGACCGACTACGCGTGTATTTGGTATTTCATTCGGGTACCATAAATATCCAAAGTTTGATACACATTTCAATCACAACAAGATAAATAGTGCAGTTAGCCGTGTTCTATTCATTTCCTGTAAAAACAAAAACAAAATTCACACACTGGCTAGAAAAAAAAATGGCGTGTACGAATTTTCAGCACCAGTTCACATCGCCGAAAGCTCTCGACGACGACGAATCCTTTGAAATACGAATATCTAACAATAGAAACGTTTCCCTTTGTGACGTAAATATTTATACTTGTATTATATTTTCGTATTTAAAAAAATTTCTTTAGCCACCCGACGCTTTTCCTCTAATACAATACAGAAAAATAAACGTTGGAATACGGTTTATCAAAAAAAAAAAAAAAAAAAAAAAAAAAAAAAAAACAGCGCTTTTACACGTTTACTTTTTA
>FIZR01022887.1:0-17878 GCA_900060175.1 Ferrisia virgata
TTTTTTTTTTTTTTTTTTTTTTTTTTTTGATTTTTATCAAAGGTGAAAAAATTAACGGCAAAGATGTTGAGTAGGTTTAAGTAGCAGATCTAGATACTTTCTTAAAACTCCCATCGTGGGGGATCAGAATAAAAGAAAGAAGAATTCCGGTACTGAATATTCCTCTTTACAAAAATTGGCTTCTGGTCGAACTGGCTTTCACAATCCCGGAATTTTTTTCAAATGTGTCGGCGATGAGGACGAAGAGGGTTGTAGACGTGTTAAATTCAATTTTTAGAATAAACATTAGAAACTATGATTTTAAAATCTTACACAATTGGTATGGTTTAAGAACATTTTCAATCAAACGGGCTCGATGATCAAAATTTTTCGCAATTTTCATGTCATACTTTTCAATCAAAAATGGACTGTACAGGTCTATCGAGCGATGATTTATGAGGAGAGGAGTATAAATAAAATACGTTTTGAAGTTCTAGAAAAGCAGTAAAATCATTTTAGCGATGTCACATGTATAATGACAAAAATCGCTTAATGGTATGAAAAATTTATAAAAAATCTCGACGAAAAAAATTGTTGAAAATTGGAAAAAAATTGACCGAAAAGAATTTTAAAAATGCGATGCTTTTACAGCCTAATTTTCGTTCAATATAACAGTCGTGAGAATAGGATCCTTCTAGCCCAATTTGAAGGGGAGTTGTGCGAGGAAAAAGCAATAAAAATCAAAAAATCGGCCAAAATGAGATGCAATGAGGCTGAAAAGTCGAGACTCCTAAAATGCACATCTAGGGTCCCTACTAAATGTACATACCTAATTTTAACTTCCGAGCTCAATTTGGAGGGGAGTTATGCGAGGAACGAACTCAAAAAATGAAAAAAAAAACGACCAAAAACCGAGGGAGGAAATGGGGCTATAAAGTCGAGGCCAGCCAAAGGCACATCTACGACCTCCATTAAATGTACAGACGTAATTTCAAGTCCCTAGCTCAATTTGGAGAGGAGTTATGTGAAAAACAACCTCAGAAAACTAAAAAATGAAAAAACCAATCAAAAAACTACTTTTTTGGGGCTGTGAGGGAGTGCAAAGAAGTTAAAAAGTCAGAAACCTCCAAAAGGCACATTCAGTGCCCTTACTAAATGTAGATACCAAATTTCAACTTCCTTGCTCAATTTTGTCGGGAGATCGGGGAGAAACATCTCTTTTTCAAGATCAAATAGGGTAAACTCCGCATATCTTCCTTCTTAATTGACCTTGGAGGTTGATTTTTGGATATGTTATACGACTTTGGGTTCTCTATTGATGAATTCAAAAAGGCGGTTCCTCGGCACACCCTCCTCCACATTGGAGCATAAATGTATTTTAACTCAAGCTTATCCCCACTTACACATGCCTAATCAGCTGCCAAACTGAGCCGATTAACCAAATTGGAGCGATTTTGGCCTGTGCCAAGCAGAGGAAATGATTTTAATGTTCGGCAAAAAAAAAAAATAAAAGTAAATATCTGACATGGTCAAAAATTCTCTTCGGTCTTTTTGGCCCCTAAAACGGATTTTGTTGATAACAAAAAAAAATATTCAGAAAACCATTAAAAATTGGGTAAAAAGTACACAAAAATGGGTAAAAAGTGCAGAAAATTGACCAAAAATCGTTAAAAATCATTGAAAATTTGATAAAAATTCAACCAAAATGGGTAAAAAGTGCAGAAAGTTAATCAAAAATCATGTAAAATTTTTGAAAAATTAGTTGAGAATTAAACAAAAATAGTTCAAAATTATTGCAAATTGCGTAAAAAAAGTTAAAAAATGATCAAAAATCACGAAAGAAGATTGAAAGAGAAATGAAAATGGACCAAAATTTGTTAAAAATCATTGAAAAATGGATAAAATGGGCAAACAATTGATCAGAAATCCCGAAAAAATGTTGAAAAACAAGTGAAAATTGATTTGAAATTTGAAAAAAAAAAACGTTGAAAGTCATCAAAAACAAATCAAACAAACATAAAAATATACATTTGACGGATGTTTCAGAATGAAAATTAGATGGTTCGGGACATCTGAACGCAGTTATCACGTTGAATTAGAATAAACCATAAAAATTTCTGTATCACGATGCGATTTTGTGGCTCTTGTTGAATTTTAGGCGTATTTATGCGACGAACCAACTTTTCAACATCAAAATGGCAAAACTTCTCCATATATCTCCCCTCCTAATTGACTTAGGTAGCTGATTTTTGCATACGTTCAAAAACTTTTAATTTTCTATAGATGGCCTCAAAAACGAACAAATTTTGCGATTTTTGGCCTCCTGTATCTCTTCCTCAAAATTTATATATCGCCGGGTTTTTTTTTTTGTGAAGTAATGTGAAGGCACACACTACCCCCAAGGAAATTTTGAAAATATCGAAAAATTTCCATTTCGGTACACATGTTGAAAATACACCACAATAACCAGTTCCCCGAACACCATAAGCACCGATGGCTTTTAGCCACAAATACTATATGTTTTTTTTTTTTTGCCATCGCATCGATTCGAAGAATAACTTATTCACGTTAATCACGATGCGACAAAGATATAAGCCACAAGCTTCTCCACAATTTTTGGCAAACGACTAGCCACTTTACACAACGTGGAATATATACTTTACTTAGGCGTAGTAAGTTAACAACGTGGTTAACCCTTCTACTCTGTTCATAAAGTAAAAAGAAGAGTAAAACTAGCGTAAAAATTAAATTACCGGCGAGTTTCGCTCGGATAAACTTTTCTCTCTGGCTCTTTTACTCTTTCTCAAAGGTGACGATTAACTACACAGCACTAGCATGAAGATTAAACGACGAACGGCAGTATCGTTTTCCTTGAAATTATCAAACCTCCAAGAAACTCACAAAACCATAACAGCAGACCCAAAAGTAAAATGTACAAGAAAATGTGATCAATATTTTCCCCGAGTAGGTAAGTCATACATAATAATGAATTGCTCGAAAAAAGTTATTGGGTCGCCGATGATTTTCTTATTAGTATCGATCCCCGATGTGAGAGGATGAGTTAATTTTCATTCGTGGCTCAGGCGCAGGCATCGCCTCACTAGGATTGAATATTGAGGAAGTACAAAAAGGGTCATGTGCTTATACAGGGAACTTAGCCAATTGTCTCTGATAATAATACAGGGAACTCAGCTAATTGACTGAGATGGTGATACAAGGAACTCAGTCAATTGGCTGAGACGATGATGATAGGAACTCAGCCAACTGACTGAGATGATTATAATAGGAACTCAGCCAATTAGCAGAGATGATGATGATGTTAGGAACTCAGTCAATTGGCTGAGACGATGATGATAGGAACTCAGCCAACTGGCTGAGATGATTATAATAGGAACTCAGCCAATTAGCAGAGATGATGATGATGTTAGGAACTCAGTCAATTGGCTGAGACGATGATGATAGGAACTCAGCCAACTGGCTGAGATGATTATAATAGGAACTCAGCCAATTAGCAGAGATGATGATGATGTTAGGAACTCAGTCAAGTGGCTGAGATTGTAGCATAGAGAACTCAACCAACTGGCTGAGATGGTGCTATAAGGAACTCAACCAACTAGCTGGAATGATAATAATAGGAACTCAGTCAAGTGGCTGAGATTGTAGCATAGAGAACTCAGCCAACTAGTTGAGATGGTAGTACACAGAACTCATATAATAATATGAATTCAGCCCAGCGACTGAGATGGTGATAAAAGGAACTCAGCCAACTGGCTGGGATGATAATAATAAGAACTCAGCCAAGTGTTTGAGATGGTGATATAAAGAACTGAGTCAATTGCTAAGAGAGTGATATAAGGAACCGAGCCCACTGGCTGAGATGATAGGAACTCATCAAAGAGGTTCAGATTGTGGCATAGAGAACTCAGACAATTGATTGAGTTTGTAGCCTAGAGTACTCAGTCAACTGGCTGGAATGATGATAATTAGAACTCAGCCAAAAGACTGAGATTATAGCATAGAGAACTCAGACAACAGGCTGATATGGTAGTATACAGAACTCAGCGAAGTGGCCAAGATTGTGGTATAGAGAACTCAGTTAAGTAGCTGAGATGGTGATATAAAGAACTCAGTCAATTTTTGAGTGGGTGATGTAAGGAACTTGGCCAAGTGGCTGAGATTGTAGTATAGAATACTTGGCTAATTGCTTGAGTTGATGATAATACAAACTCTGTCAATTAGCTTAGATGGTGATATAAGGAACTCATCCAATTACCTTTTGGCCAAATTTGAGTAATTTTGGTCCGCACTGAGCGGAGTAAATGATTTTCAACTTGAATGAGGTGGGGTAAGATGTGGTATGGTGGAAAGGGGATCCAAATGAGCTGCATGTCCCCAACCAGGGTCATATGGAGGGGTGGTGGTGAAATTGGTATCAATCGGTTAGTGCTTTTTCGTACACGCAATAATTTTGTTTGCCCCTCCGCTGTTTCAAAAGGGATTGAAATGGGCGGGGCTGGGGAGAAGCAATTTTCAGTGAGATGCGAGGGAGTTGAAACAAATGTCAATCGTTTGTAATCGATTAGTGCTCGTTTATGCTCAAATTTATTTCGTTTGTGCTAGTCCGCCTTTACCCCTATTAAAAGAACACCCTTGGATGGGGCTGGAGTCATACAATTTTCATGAAGGTGTTAAAGGGATTAAAACTAGTGTTAATCGTTTGCTCTTCGTTAGTGCTCGTTTCTGCGCACATTCATTTCAACCCCCCCCTCTCTCTCGCATGGGTACGACTCACATGTCCCCAGCTCCACTCAAAGTTTTTTTCAAATATGTGATGAATGGGCTAAGCACAAACGATTGGTACTACTTTCATCCTCCCTGTTCCCACTCCATATGGGTGGAGCTAGGGACATGCAGTCATGAAAATAAATATCTGCCATCGCCAAAAATGGTCTAAATGGTCTTCTAGGGCTCCAAAACCGGGTTTATTAATACTTACCCCCTCCCAATCATCCGCATTAGACGAACAGCCTATAATAGTCTGGTTTTCATTGACTATACGACACATGGAAAATTAGGCTAAAAAAATCAATTCAGTATTCAAGATCAACAGCATAACCTCCACCACTTTTCACTTCAACGATCATTTTTTCTTTTTCATTATTTTGTACAATCCTGAATTGAGCCAAGTAGGTATACTAAAGCATTATCATCAAATCCAAAGAAGCCATAATCAAGAACCAACGAAAGATGAAAACGAAACGAGGCGAATTCAACAACAATATAATGAAGAAGACTACGACTTTATGCTTACGATACGTATACCGAGACTACGTGTATTTACCGCATTCATTAATCACAATTCTAAATTACATCTTGGCATCATTAAAAGCTTAAAATACACAAGAAAGGCGCTCGCTTCGCTACCATAGTAAAATTACTTTCACCCTTAAATGCCCTAAATAGTATATGCCACATGATCAACATTGGTTCGCTTTAATTCTCCCCCCACCACTGCTATGTGCGTCTACGTACGTGTATATACGACTACAGGACGACGTGGTACATTTTATGTACTACCACAATGTGTATCTCGTTTAATGGAGAGTATCACCATAAATGATACTCCAAAGCTGACATTGGAACAGTTTTTACCAAATGAAGCGAAACTTTTCTTCGGTATAACTTTGAGTTGGTACTAGATAGTGCCAGCAAAGAAAACAAATGTGAAGTGTGCATGTACTTAGACAACTTACCGATACTTTGGAAGAAGGTTGATCGATAAAAATGATTTCTGATTCTTCTCCGTCTAACGAAACGCATACTGATTTTTCACCAAAATCTTCGTCTGTAAACAGAGATAAAAAATTCGTTGGATGAATTCAAATTAGACTGCAATCAATCTCTTTCCACATTTTTCCCCCTGAATATCTAGCGTGGGGGGGGACACCGAAAGAACCAACAACAAAAAATTGAATTTCTAAACTCAGTGACCTTAAATTAGTAAAAATCGATATGTCACGTGACTTTAAATATTTTTTCAACTTTGGCCATATGAAGAAAAGGAGAGGAGAGGAGGGGAAAAATGTAAGCCTATCTTCGAACTCAGTGTCCTCGAATCAGTAGAAATCGACATGTCACTTAATTTTTCCAAATTTTTTAAAATTTTGATTAAATCTGAAGGGGTTTGGTGAGGGAGAGGAGCTTGAAAGAATCAAATTAAAAATTAAGGAAAAGAAGACAGATTTTTAACATCATCTTCAAACTGATACGAATTCATGTGTCACTTCACATTTCTTTAGATTCCGATTAAAATTGAAGAGGTCAGAAAGAGGTTCGGTGGGTCAATTCAAAAGTTTAGGTCAATTTTCAAATTCAGCGTCACCGAACGCCATGTCACTTCAATTTTCACATTTTTTAGGCTGATTTTTTATATCACATTGTCAATAAAAATCAGGCTATCACAATCTATCGACATATGGCGGATGGGGGGGGGGAGTTGGGGAATATAAACTAAATTTATTTTGGATTGTAGAAGAACATTACGACAATTTTTGGCCACGTCAGATATTTATTTTTGTTTTTTATTTTATCCACCGAAACTAAAAATCATTTGCTCTGCTCGATACTGACCAAAATAGATTTAGTTTTGAAAATAGGTATAGACCCAAGATCAGTTTTGGGCTATTTCGTTTTTTTAAATATTAAAAATCTAAAAAATATTCAATTCAAAATTTATTTACTGAAGATGAATTTTCTATGCTTTTTGAGTACCACTGAAAAGAATGTATAGAAATGTTTGCAGTAGTTTTTATCTCCCTCTATCAATGAAACAATTTTTAATACCATTCCCCCTTCGACCTCAAAAACTGAAATCTTTCACCTAGTTCAAAACTGAACGAAATTGCCCAAACGTGACTGGTCAAGTGTGGATAACTCTCCCCTCACTCCGAATAGCGAGCTAAAATTTGTCGTATAGTTTAACTTTTTAGTCCCAAAAAACTTATTTTTGGGCAGATTTTGCTATTCTGACCAACGAGAGGTTAGCATTACCAATACCGATTAGAGGGATTTCAACCCTCTAGTTCAATATGGAGAGTAGTTATACGCGTCACAAATTAAAAAAATAAGAAACCTGACCAAAAACTATATTTTAAGGATTTTGAGGGACTGCAATAAGATTAAAAAGTTTAAAAACCAAATTTTAGCCTTCCAATTCGATCTGGAGGAAAGTTATGTGTGCCACAAAATTGAAAAATAAGTAAAGCCGATCAAACTACATTTTTGGGACTGTGAAGGAGTTTAATGGGGCTGAGAAGTCGAAACCCCCGATGCCCATCTTGCGCCTTTACTAAACGTAAATGCCATATTTTAACCCTCTAGTTTAAAGAAATGTGTGGAGCAGCTTTTTTTCATGGTTGAAAGTACAAAAACCCCTCATATGTCTCCTCCTAATAGACCTAGGAAGCTGAGTTTTAGGTATTTCGCACAGCTTTTGATTCTGTATGCGAACTGGCCTCAAAAAAACAATTTTTTCGATTTGAGCCCTTTAGTACTCCGTCCCCCAAATTTGGGCCAAACTGAATTTCGACCCAAAGTCATCTTCACTCAAAAATATCCAATGTAAAGCTATTTCCCAAATTTAGCAGATTTTGGTCGGTACTGAACTCAGCACATAATTTTTAGTTTCGACAGAAAAATATACGACATGGCTGAGTTCAAAACTAATTTCGTTGATACCCCCTCCCCTTCCTCCGTAGATCGTCGATAGATCGTAATAGCCTTGTTTTCATTGACAATATGGCATAGAAAAATCGAGCTAAAACTCCGTTAAAATCTTTCATTTGATACAAATTCTCGTAAACAAAGAACCATAACAATGGAAACAGGAATGAAACGGGAGGAAGCATTGAAAAATGAGTCGAAGCTGCTTTTTACTATTCGCAAAAGGTTTTAAGTTTTTAAATTACTCGAAATTGGTAATTCTGCGACGAATAAACGAAGAAGACGGTATACGCAGCCGAGACGAAGGATCAAGTAGAGAAAAAAAAAAACTACTAAAAAGCTCTGCTATGGCCCGCGTTAAGTAAAAACAATTCCCAAAAGTCGTCAAATAAACAAACCGAAATTTTCATGCGAATGTTTACACGAGACATTTGCATAAAAAGAACACATTTTAATATTCTAATTCGAAGAACTGTGTTAGGCATCTTCTCACACGACATATCCTATCGACTTGATTTCACTTCCCTTATTGCTACTCCTTTTTTTTTTTTTTTTTTTTTCAGTCGTTTTTATAGTACGACGATGCAGCCATGAAGAACGCTTCGACGCATACAAATAAAACAATTTTCGCTACAGTAAGATTTCACGTCAATGAGTCGATTTCTATTCATTGCAGCGATGACTTTATAGCTCCAAAAAACTACCTAAGTATTCGATTCTTCGTACGGTACATTGGTTCTGGATGGTATATGTACAATGCAGTGTTGTTTTTTTTTTTTTTGATCTTGGGTCGTGAGCTGTATTTGAAAAGATAATGTATTTTTGTCATTTTAACAAAACGATGCGGAAACGATGAGATAATTCTAATTTGAAAATCGCGTCGATTGTCGAATCGATGACGTGGACATTGCGAGTCTTTCGTTCGGAAATTTTTCACATCTCAATAGGACATTTTAAACTAAACAAAAATTCACTCTTGATAACATTTTACAAATAATAGCGATTTTTTTTTACTCTACCCACTTCGAATAAACAATTTAAATAATATATATAAATAAACTCGCACGAGTTCAATTTATGTACTATGTAAATTTATCGACCAATCTAACACGATTGATTTGTTATTTTAATTCAAAGCATATACTCGACTCCCATTCCCTCACTCTTTACCAGAGATAAATACGTGAATATGGATAAATTTTTAATTAAAATGTTCAGCACGAAAATGGGATTAAAATTTATGAAGATGGGCTCACCGCGATCAAGAGGCTTTGCTTATTTTCATCTAATTTTTTTTTTTCGTCCCAAGCAGCAGAAAAAGGAGTAAGAATACGAATTATCGTGCAATAATTTGACAATTTTCGTTATTTTTTTCTTCCAGATACTATATTATTCGTCTGCCTATAAAGATAATCTTTTTCATTAAAATCTAGAAACTTTTTCACTTCGGACTTAAGAAGAAATTAATCTTATGAAATAATTCTTTAATCTTTTTATCGCGTCCATTAATTAGCAATTGAAATGACGATACCTTGATTTTCTTCAAATGCTGAAAAAATCATTCTGCTTTCGAGGATAAAAGAGAATATAAACGATTTTAAATAGATGAACGATGGATTAGAAACGTCTCGAAGTGGCCGTAATTTATTCTAATGAGGTTTCGAAAGCAGTTAAGCTTTTATTTCAGCGCTATTTTTCTAATTACTCGCTGGATACGGAATGGTTCAAATATATATTCTAGAAAATACTTAAATGTGGCAAAAATACGATTAGGCACTCGGTCGAGAATATTAATTTAGATTGGCAGACTGAAGCAAACACATTAGCTATAAATGAGAAAAGGTGAATGAATCGCAGTGAAATTAAAATATCTCCATTTGAGAAATTTAAATACGACCACTACTCCCAGTTCTACTGAAAAATTGCATTAGAATTAAAAATAAGCATCAAATTTCATATCAACGCCTAAAGAAACCATGATTTCGATACGCATGATGCATTTTTATCATTTTGTGTAATTTTCATCCCCTCTCCCTCTATTTCATCCCCACTACCTTTCTATCATGAAAAATTTAATCAGCGTCAATATGGGCATTACAATGTTAAATTAGAAAATAATAATATCGATAGTAACCATCCATTAGATAGTTTCAAGCAAGATCAATCTGTAGTGTGGAAGAGTGGTGTAATGATGGCTGGGGTAGGAGTGAGGGAGGGTAAGGTTATGAAAAATGATAAAAATCCTTCATACATATCGATTTCATGATTTTCAAAGGCGCCAAGTTCAAAAATGATATTCACTGGGCGATTTGAGCAATTGGAAATGAAAAATCTAGATGTTTCAATCATTTTTTGTGGTTTTCTCCAAAAATATACTAAAAATCTCTCACTTTGAACTTTTATCAAGAAATATATATGCTTGAAAATACTCAAGGAGGTGATCCAGTTGTTGCACGAGTAGCCCAAGTGGACAATAAGGCATAAAAATAAATTGAATTTTCCTCGAAAAATAACGATAATGGTACAATTTTGATTGACTACATTAATTTATAGCAATAAATAGTATTGTAGAAAACAATTTTCAAATTTATACCGCGTTTCAATAACATCTCATTGCAACTTTTGTAAAATGGCTGAATTTCTTTATATTTCTCCTCGAAGAATTGACCGATTGCGCTGAAATTTTAAACAAGGATAAAGGATGAAATTTTGAAGAACATTGTACATTTCTTTGAAATTTTGATTGTTAACATTCATTTTCTACCTCCAAAATAAAGACCATTCCTTGCCCAATATGTAGTGAGATAGGCATTCAATTAATATGAAATAAAATGTTGAAAATCAAAATTTTGAAAAAAGAAATGCACATTATTCTTCAAGATTTCATTCTCTATCGCTGTTTCAAATTTTAATTTGATAGGTCAATTTTTCGAGAAGAAATACAATTTTTTCCAAGTGTAAACAAAGTAGTTCAGCCATTTTACAAAAGTCTAAATAAAATTTTGTCTAAACACGGTAACAATCTAAAAATTGTTTTCTGTTATATTATCACTATGAATTAATATAATTGATCAGAATTGTACCATTATCCTTGTTTTTTTAAGAAAATGCGGTTAATTGTTACGCCTTGTTTTCCAATTAGGCTACCCCGCAATCACAAGAGTAGACCTTGAATGGAGCTAAAAAGACGATTAAGCTTTCGTAGAGAATAAATTTCAATGATGAAACCGAGGAAACACATTATCAATGAATGGGAAAAAGGCAAAAGAAACTCAATGAAATTGAAATATCTCCATCTGAGTAATTCAAGTATGACCTATACCTCTAGCTCTACCACAAAATTTCATTAGAATCAAAAATAAACATGAAATTCGAAATCAGCACCTCAAAAAACCGTGATTTTGATATGCATAACGCATTTTTATCATTTTATGTAATTCTCATCCCCTCTCTTTTTCACCCTTACCATCACTTTATTATAAACAATACAATCAGCATCAACATGGGTATTACCATCTTAAATTAGAAAATAATAATATCTATAATAACCATCCATTGAATAGTTTCAAGCAAGATCAATCTGCAATGTGCTAAAGAGGTATAATAAAGGCTGGGATGAGAGTGGGGGTAAGAATTTTAAAAGTGATAAAAATCCTTCATACATATCGATTTCATGGTTTTCAAAGGTGCCTAGTTCAAAAATTACATTCGCTAGGCGATACGAGCAATTGTTAACACGAAAACTACATTTTAAAATTATGTTTCATCGTTTTTTCTAAAAATGTGCTGAAAAATCGTTCAGTTTGAACTTTTACCAAGAATTTAAGAAATTTACCCCTCTCCCCCTTCTAAACCTACTACTTTGTGTCATTGATCTAAACGCTGAGAACAATGCAAATTCCTTTTTTACTACAATGTTTAGTGCTGCAAATTATAAAGACGATAATACCATTCACAAATAATCAACCATTAATTTTAAAAAGTACCAACTCCTTCGCAAACAAACATTTATAAAAACAATGTGACAAAAGTAGTCCACATATTTCGCCAAAGAACCGCATCTCACATAATTATTCGGATCGTGAGAAGAGAAGAAACTTCCACATATACAATAGACTGTAAGTAATTTTCAGTGTTTTTAAAAAATTGCACCGTTAATCAAGCGTGAACTTTTGTCGGTAAAAATTCTCCCAAGCTTTATTGTTCACCCGGTTACAAGTATGAAACACATGTACTCGGCCGATAATTAATTATTTGGCCGAAAAAACATGGTATTTAACGTATTCTCTCGCCTAGGTACTTTTTTCCACTATACACTACTTTGTGTTGACGCTGGCTGTTCATCAATCATTACGATGTTTTTGTTATTTAAATGTGTTTTCTTTTTTTTTTCATTTTTTCTTTCTTTTTTTTTTCAACGTCGTTTGCCTCGAAAAAGTAAACAAGTAATATTTTGATCCTAGTCACGACGTATTTGTTACGAGTAAATGTTTGAATAATGAACTAGGCATAAAAGGGAAATTTTATTGTGTTTGGGAAATGAGAAAAAGTTTTAAAGTGATTCATGGTGGTGGGTTTTTTTCGCTATTTTTTTTTCTCGATATATGGCAGGTAACCGGCAACGATGAAAAATTATTACAGCCGAGAATTAGCAAAGATACTGAATAAGATGAGGCAATGACAAGTTTGTCGTAAAAAAACAAAATGTACGAATTTCGTTACCAAAAAAAAAAAAAAAAAAAAAAAAAATAAAAAAAGTTTTAAAAAAAAAAAAAAAAAAAAAAAAAAAAATATGAATAAACGTTTAACAAACATTGAAAAATGCTAATAATATTCGCTCGTAAAATAAGTGTATTTTCGAATTTGGCGCTGTTTTCAAAGTTTTTGTCGCTTAAATGACGGAACTGGGACGAATTAAATTACTGGTAAGATTACGTAATACTAATACAGTACTAATATTGTGCTAATCGTCCACGTACATATGTTTCGTATACGAGGTCGTTAAAATGTTGAGTCGGAATTGAAAAATAACACATTTTATAGATATATTTTGAGAGAAACAAGATATGCATTACGCACCAAGTACAATGCATACAATGCATTCGTAAGATGTATTTTAGTCTACGATCCGAACACGAAAAAGTGTTCATCAAGCAATATTTTTCGAAAACCAAAAAAATGGTTCAAATTATTAGCAATTACTCAACTGCAAAAAATCATGAGTAAGAAGAAAACATATTTCAAGGCGAATAAAAAATACACGATCTTTCTTGGTTAAATCGCCGAAAATTGATGACAAAATTATGTTTGAAGATTTTTTTGAAAAGATAAACTGTCGGTAATTGAAATAAAAATGGTGGAAATTCGATAGTAAAACCACGTGAAATTTTAGTTAAAATGGCGGAAATTGAAATAATTCACGAGCTAGTCGAGAAAAGCCAACATATATTGAAGTAGGAAAGGTGATGATTAGCGGAAATTATCACCTGGAACACGTAATTTTGGTAATTACTTGTAATTTCTACTTGGGAGCGTAATTTTTTTGTAATTATTGGTAATTCTCATTTGGAGCTAATAAATTGGGTAATTACCAGGAATTATTTTCCAAAGATGTGAAACCAGTTGAAAACCTGATTAACGGTAATTACCGATAATTTTAACACGACAACGTAATTTTTAGTAATTACCCGTTATTTTTACCTAGAACGTGTAATTCTGGTAATTACCCTTAGTTTTTACTTGAACGCATAATTTTCAGTTATAAAAGGTAATTTTCATTTGAAAAAAATAAATTGGTCGACTTACGATATTGTTGTAGGAAAAAACCAGACTAAACACCATTTTAGCGATAAATGTACTAAAACTTCAAAGACAAATTTTATCTGAAATTGACCGTTACTAAAAATGGGTAAAAAAGGCAAAAATCACTTGTAAAATTAGATGAAAATTGAGTAAAAATCTGAAAAATATCGTTTAAAATCATTAAAAATTGGTTTAAAATTTGATAAAATTGGGTAATAAGTGCAAAAGTTGTCCTAAAATAGGAAAAAAATTATTAAAAATCGTTGAACATTGGGTAAATGTTTGACAAAAATGGCAAAACATGCAGAAAACAATTCAAAAATTATGAAAAAAATGTTTAAAAATATGTGAAAATTTACCTAGAATTGTTGTAAATTATTGAAAAGTAGCTAAAAATGTCAGGAAATTGAACAAAAATTACGAAAATATTTTGAGAAATAGGTAAAAATTGCCCAAAATTCGTTACAAATTATTGAAAATCTGGTAAAAAATTGACAAGTGTGAGTAAAATGTGAAGAAAAGATCAAAAATCGTTAAAAATTGGGTAAAAAATTGAAAAATATACAGAAAGTCGACTAAAAATGTGGGAAAAAACGATGAAAATCGTCAAAAATTGGGTAAAAAGTGACAAAAATTTCTAAAATGTGCAGAAAATTGATCAATAATTGCAGAAATCATCGATATTAATCGAAAATTTGGTATAAAATTGGCAGAAACAGGTACATACGTAAAATATATTGAAAAACGGCTGATAATTGTCCCAAACTCGGTGAAAATCGTTAAAAATGATCGAAAACTGTGTGAAAATATGACAAAAAGTGACGAAAATTGAACTAATATCACGAAAAAATGCTGTAAAATAGGTAAAAATTACTTCAATTACGGAAAAAAAAAAATCATTGAAAATGATCAAAAATTGAGTAAAAAGTGCACAAAATTGATCAAAAATCACGAAAAATGGGTAAAAGTTGACCTAAATTATAACAAAAATCATTGAAAATCATCGAAAATTAGGTAAAAATTTGACAAAAATGAGTGAAAATCGTTAAAAATTCTAGATAATTGGATAAAAATTTACACGCAAAATTTCAACTTTTCAACCCAATTTGGAAAGGGAAGCATGGGAAGATCAGCTTATTTTCACAATCAAAAAAAAGGAAACTTTCTCTCATTTTATCTTTTTTTCACAGTAATATAACCGAAGAAAATTCTGGTGCACTCTAACGCAACTCTAGATTTTTCAATTTTTAGGTCAAATTTTATCATTTTTCTTAAAGAATATCTACTACATTCTCAGATTTCTCATTTTTTGTCAAAATCTTCTATTTTTCTTCAAGTTAGATCAAGTCAAATCAATTCATCAAGGAACGCGCGCGGACATTTTATCACATAAAAATTAGACATTAGACAAATAAAATACATTATCCTCATTATATCTTCTGTAATAATAATCAAAATCATTATAATCAAGAGTTTTGTAATAGTTAAACTCTTCTTTGAAAAATGGTAATTGGAAGAAATTTTCCAAGTTTTCAATCTCTCTCTCATTTCTTCTTCATTAAAAATTGATATTTCCAATAAAGTTTCAAGATTTATAACTGCTCTTATTAATTCAAAAACTTCTTCAGAATCATCTAAAATATATTTTAGCTTTCGAATAATAATCTGTACTAGTCGTCATGATCAATGGAATATCAAACATCTAATATAGACTTGATTATTGTCATCAAAATAATTTAGAAACACGGTTATAAGTTATAACTATGAAAATCGCCTACAAATGGTAATTATCACGTTGATTAAATTAATGATAAAGATTTAACATAATCGAGATTAGTATTAAAAACATTATAGGTAATACAATTCATTATATACAGATAAAACCTTTGGAAACATACAATTAAAAAATTCAATCAGAGTGAATAAACAAAAAATGACGGCGGCGGTAGCAGTAATTTTTGAACAGGTTTTTTCGTATCATTTGCGTATTTTACCAAGTTATCAGCAATAATAAAATACTCAATATACTTTTCATAGGCTCTGTTCTAATCATGTAATTGGATTTCTTTCACACAAGGATGAGCATTATGCAACCGTTTATCATATAATGTTATTAACATTGTTTTTTCTCGAAGTGATAACGCAGGATGTGTTAGTATCGTATTTCTATTCCACTTTCCGCAGGCTTTTAGAATGTCTGATAGGACTTGGACAATGGTAAGATTATCAATTACATCATGGGCGTGTTTCTAGAAAATCAAAACCTTTATAAATCTATGTTCTTTGTAGAGATTTACACATAGACAAAATTAGACCAAAATTACACCTAATCAGCGATCTTTCGCCCTCAGCATTTAAAAATTTACTAAGTACAACTTCATCTTCGTACCTACTGTAGGTACGTGTAAGTAGCGCTCTTTATTAAAAGAGCTATTAAACGAAGACTAATTATTTAAAAGAAAAAAGCTAGATATTTTACAATCCTTTGAAATACTACAACATAATAATCTAGCCTTTTTCGCTCTAGTTACAAGATACCATTGAGCTATGAGAGGGTTAGTTACTTAATTGGAAAAAATTTAAAAATTCTTTGTCGTATAAATGAGCTAATTGGCTTTGATGTTTTCATTACTCCAAAAAAAAGGCATCGCGTTCGCGATGCTTCTTCAGCCTGATTTTCGTGACATATTACAATCATGAGAATTGAAAAAAAGCACCGCTACCTAATCAGCATTGAGGATAGAAAGGGTTCAATAAGACTAAAAAGTCAAAACCCCCCAAAAGACACATCTAGGGTCCTTACTATCTGTACATACCTAATTTCAACTTTCCAGCCGAATTTGGAGCGGTGTTATGCGAGGAACAAACATTAGAAATTAGAAAAAACGATCAGAAAACCACAAATTTAGAACCATGAGTGGAAGCCACCAAAAGGCACATCGGACCCCTACTAAATGTACATACCTAATTACAAATTCCTAGCCCAATTTGGAGGGTAGTTATGTGAAATATGAACTCATAAAATGAGAAAAAATGACGAACATACCATATATTCGGTATTTGGAGGGGGTGAAATGGTGCTGAAAAGTCGAAAGCCCCCATCCCCAGAATACACATCCAGGGCTCCTACTGAATGTACATACCAAATTACAGCTTCCTAGCTCCATTTGGAGGAGAGTTGTGCCGGGAACAAATTCAAAAAATGAGAAAACCTGTGCAAAAATCACATTTTCAGGGTTGTGAGGGTGTGTAATGGAGCTGTGAAGTCGCGACCCTCAAAAGACACATCTAAGATCTTTACTGCATGTACACACCTAACTTCAAGTTCCTAGCCCAATTTGGAGGGTAGTTATGTGAAATATGAACTCATAAAATAAGAAAAAACGACCAACAAACCATATATTCGGTATTTGGAGGGGGTGAAATGGAACTGAAAGGTCGAGACCTCTTCCAAAACACACATCTAGGGCTCCTACTAAATGTACGTACCAAATTTCAGCTTCCTAGCTGTATTTGGAGGAGTGTTATGCGTGGAGCAAACTCAAAAAACTCCAAAATGAGAAAACTTGACCAAAAAACCACATTTTAAGGGTTGCGAGGGTTTGTAATGGAGCTGTAAAGTCGGAACACCCAAAAAGTGCATCTAAGTTCTGTACTGAATGTACATGCCAAATTTCAACTTCTTAGTTCATTTTAGTAGAGAGGTAGGGGAGGAACAGCCCTTTTTCGAAATTATAAGAAGGAAAACCCCTTTGTATCTCTCCTCCTAATTGACCTAGGAGGTTGATTTTTGGATATGTCATACAACTTTGGATTCTCTATCGATCGAGCCAATAAGGAGCAATTTATATGTTTTTGAAGCCTTAGCAGCCTTCCCCCTCCCCCCCCAAAATGGGGTAAAACTTAATTTTGACCCATGGTCATTCCCACACCTATCTGTCTAATCTGCCGCCAATCTGAACATTTTGGTCAGTATCGAGCGTAGTAAATGATTTTAATGTTTGGAGAAAAAAGATAAATAAATATGTGACTGACATGGCCAAAAATTGTCTTAATGGTCGTCTAGGACACCAAAACGGATTTTGTAGGTGTTCCCTTCGTCAACTGCCGTTGGTCGATTGACTGTAATAGCCTGGTTTTCATTGACAATGTGACGTAGAAAATCAGGCTAAAAAGAAAAATTTTCACAGCAGACGATGTGGTATGGTTTCGGGGAAGGGGAAACAAAAAGAATCCGCAATCTATCCGAAGATAGATTGGGAGGTTCGCCACGGCTACGGAGAATACAATTTTGAATCTTATCTCAGGAAATGGGAATGAAAAACAAACTACCTCCCACATATAGAAAAACTTGGGCAGCTCAATTGCCCGTCGA